>JABASH010001463.1:0-26003 GCA_019776445.1 Tomocerus maximus | reverse complement strand
GAACATTCTTAAGAAGGGTCCACCCGTATTGTCTCTGTTCTACGGATTGATACGGATTAAGGGTAAGTTTAAGACCATTAAATGTTAATTCTGCAATAGCGCCGATTTGAGCAGCAACTCTTATTACAGTACATTTTTCAGTTGCAATCAGTGCAGGGATTCTAATCCATGTTGTTTTTCCTGTAGCTTTGTATAGGTCACTAAAAATTTGACACTCTTTTTTATAGTGCCATTTCTCTGAACAAGTGATAGGAATAGGCATTGTAAATACCTTTTTATTTTTAAATTAGATTAATGATTGAATAGGCGAGGTTTCATATTCTTCCTTATTTCTTGTATAGTTTTTTGCCATAGCTATTACAAAGTCTAGATATCCTTCTCCAAGATCAATATCCAGCAACTTTAATTTATCTCGAGCCCATGAAAAGCAATTATCTCCAGCTGTACCGGAAAAGACGTTCCATTTTTTACTCCAAGTAAGTTTATAAAATTTGGAAGCTTTTCCATAGAAATTAAATGGACGTCTATAGGATGGGAAATATTGTTCTTTTTTAATAGTTTCTAGCATTTTTTTTACCTTATCACTAGATCTCATCCATATTTCTGTTCTTGTTTCATACTCCAAAGCATCTGGAGAGAGGAGCCCCGATTGTATTTGGGGAGAATAATCAGCTAAGTGTATAAATTTTTCACCAATTTCTACTTTCTTAGCTGTGCCGATCCGAGGAGCCTCTTCATCATAAAAGCCATCATTGATTCCTTCTATGATAATTCTTGCGTGATTTCCTTCCGAACCCGTGTGTGTAACCAATGTCACAGTCCAAGTAAATTTGCTAACACGTACTCTTTCATCAATTATACTTGGAATACTGATTGGTTCAATTTCAATTAATAAGGGTTTTTGTAAAGATAATGGAGTCATTCTTTTTTGTAACGCATCCAATTTGTCAGTATCTAGCCCAGATTCGTTAGGGAAAAAAGGTATAGAAACCAAAGTAGCTACAATGACGGCAGAGAATAAAATAGCAGACCCAGACATAATTTTCGTGCAGTTTCCAGCAAGGGACCCGATAATACCATTCCCTAAATAATGTTTAACTGTATTTGCTCCAATACTGATTGCATTTTTTGCTAAGTAAACAACAGGAGGTCCAATTCCGAATAACCCTACGTTTCCTACAATCGCATGTTTCTTTTTATTTACCAATTTTTCAATCTCTATAGAGTCTTTACAATTTTCTAAAACTGCATGTAATTCTTCATAAGCTTTTTTTAAGTTTTTAAGATCAATAACACATGGGGCTTGAGCATCATTCAATGTATTAAAAGATTTCTCACATTCTTGAAGAGCTACCAACAGTCTTCTGCGAAGTTCCACAGAGGTTTGATTATGGTTTTCTTTAACAACTTTTAATGCCGTCAAGTAAAAGGCTAAGGCTTTTTCATATTCATTTAAGTCTGCTCTTATTGCCTCATATTCTTTTTTTGATGAACTCAGAATCAAGAGCCCTTACTGTAAAATCACTTATTAACGAATACAGAAGAGACGGCTTGCTCAAAGCTTCTGTTTTTATTTTTTCAATTAGGACAACTGTTTCTGGATGACATCGTAGAGAAGGGATGAGGGCTTCTTGAAAGTGATGAAAAGAACATTCTTTTGTGACTCTTTGAAAGACATTCCAAACTAAACCCTCAACTCCAAGAACTAGACTAATCTTTACATTAGGATCATCTTCTTCTATTCGATTTTTAGAAAAAGAATTGATAAACCCATTCTCAAGAGGAAACAACTCCTCAAACTCCAGTTCGGAATCTCTATTGACACTTTCCCAGGTATGGAAATTTTGTAAAAAATTTGCAGCCCCATTTTCATTGATTATAGCCTTGCATTTCTTAAGGTGAGAAATCATTTCCTCTATGCTTTCAGACCCTGGAATTTCAATATGCCCTGCATAGATTTCTTTTTTGTCTTTGTCAGTGGTTTTATACTCAAGAGTCTTCTGTTTTTTTATTAAATAGACCACGCAATCATTGACATTCCATTGATAAACAGTTTTTTGCTCTTGATGGATAGGAAAGGAAGATAAATTAAATGCGCCAACTGGGTTCATAAAAAATGGTATTTTTTTTTATTTAAGCGATAAATTTTAAGAATAAGGCTTTAAGTAATTAAATACAGCATTAACAGCCTTTTTGGTTGTCAAGTCAACACACGTGTCAATGGATGAATTTACGGTTTGTTTACTGATATCTTTACTTTGATCATTAAGCAAATGACATTTCTCAATGCAAGCCTCTGCTTGGGTCTTTAAAGCAGCTTTGGCTGGGGCAGATTGTCTATGAGCAACCTGATGTGCTTGTTCTTGCAGAGCTCTTGAGATTGCATCATCTCTTGTTACAATTGCTGCATTTCCTATGGGTAATGACATAAAAACTCTCAATTTTTAGATTTAGTACCGTTAAAATATATTGTAGTGTAACAAATAAGTATTTTAACATTAAGTAAAAAAAACTATAAGAAATCTTAAAGATTATGTGGCTACTGCAAGTTGTATTTCTAATATCACTTGTCTTAAAAGCCAGTTAAGAACAAAGAGCCGTAAGATATTGCCTTTAATAGAAATACATTAGAAAGGGATTTTATCGCCCTTACTGTTCACTACTTTTAACTGTTCAATATTTATTGAACAGTTAAAAGTAGTGAACAGTGGATTTCATAAATTTCTACAAGAAAAAATAAATCTGTAGGCAATTCTCCCAAGTAATTCAATTTTATTGTTATATATCTATAAAGATATCTAAATTGTTAATTACAATACAATGTGTTAATATATATTTAAAGGTTAACTAAAGGTGAAAATCTGTAATTAGACAATAAAATTACTTAAAAAATAATGGGAGGGTCTTATGCCAGGTGAACTACCAACAGAACTTAAAACTCAGGTACAAACCTCAAACGTTTCTCCTGGTCAAACCAACGCTCCTTCTAATACGCAGGCCAGATTACAAGCTGCACTATGGATGTTGTGCAATATCCTTATAAAAGTTTCCGAGGTACTCAATAAAGCAAGAAGTGAATCAAATCTTGCAAGTATAAAGGCGGGGTTTAGCTCTGCTGATGAAACCGCAAAAGCAGGTCTTTTCCAACTCGGCGGTGGTGCAATTCTTGCTGGAACAGGGGTAGCACAAGGTGTATCTGGATGTAAGAGTGCTACAGAGCTTGCTAAAGTAAAAGAATGGCGAGATGCTGAGATAGCAAAGATCAACGAAGATACAATGATCCCAGAGGAAAATTGTGTTACAGAGCCAAAAAGCAGCTTGTCTGCAGAAAATGTAGAGGGTTCTGATATCACAGTACAAGTAGAAGCACTTGAAGAGGAACCTTCTTCAGCAGCATTAGATGAAATAGAAGAAGAGATTTTCTACGATGCAGAAGAAGAAGTGCAATCTTGCAAAAAAACTGAACCAGAAGAGCAAACTGAAGAAGCTCGAATGGTAGAACAGGCGAATGCTCAAGGTAAGATGACTCGTAGGGAAGCAGATAGGTTTATTAGGCGAATAAATAAAGAATATGATGTTAATAAAGATCTTATTCAGGCTAAGGCTGGAAAGATTCAAGGTTTGGCTGCTCCAGGACAGGGATTATATCATGTATCTCAGGGCTTAGGAGATATAGAAAGATCTCAATCTCAGAAAGAAACGATTAATGAGCAAACACAAAACAAAACTCTAGAACAGATAGAAAAAACAACAGATGGTTTGAATAGAGAGATTGATAAACTTAGTAGTATGGATACTTTTAAAGCTAACTCAGGAGTTATTAAAGGATAACTATAATGGTTCTGTTGGCTTCTTTTTAAGAAGCTAACAGAACATTTATCTTGAGTTTGTAAAAATTGAAATGCTTTACTGTATGCAACAGCAAGGAAAAACTATATGTCTTAGTCTTAAAATAAGAGAATCTTTTTTTGTATTATTAGATAATAAAGATGTACCCTCAGAATTTGGTTTTGCAATTTTTTTTGCCTGAGCTTCTTTGAATTTTTTTGAAAAAATATATTTTTCTGAATCTCTGTATTTTTGAGAACCTGATGTAAGATCATCACTATCACTATCACTTTCGCTTGAAGTTTTCACAAGTAGTTTTTGAATTCTATCTCTTTGTTCTTGCAAAACTCGACATGTATTTTGATATGCAAAATGATCATTCATACGTTGCCGCACATAATAATCATTTGATGGCCAAGTCATAAGATACCTCTTTATGTGTTAAGTATACATTTTCTAGTTTATAAAATTATCAAGTCAATATTTTTAATATTTTTTGCAAACGAACAATACACTAACAAAATTCGGTTTTTTTAAAGAAATGCATTTTCTAAGTAGCTCTCTATTAGCTTTTAGTAGAAGCTAATAGAGAACGGTTATTTTTAAATTTAGATCTTTATAAGACAGAACAATTCTTTATTCTGCCGCTAAGGGTAGAGGTTCCCGAACTATTTGAGTTCGTAGACGAATCAAAATTTTTTTGGTTAGATTGTTTATAGCTAGATGCTGAGAAAAGCGTGCTATTTGGTTTCATATAATTCTGAGAATGTACTCCGGTGCTTCCTTTACTTGAGTTACTGGAGCCGCTAGAACGTTCTGGATCATTTCTAGTTAGTTTATCCAATCTAGAACGCTCATTTTTTAATGCTTGATCCGTCAAATACCGGTCAGTCATACTTCTTGCAGAAAAAGGGTTTGTTGGATTATTGTTCGTCGACCATGTCATAAGACACCTCTATGTGTGTTTAAGTACATACTTCTTTTAGTTCATTAAATTATTAATCAGCTCTTTGTAACCATCTGAAATTAATCAAGCTGAGGAACTCATCTACTTTTGAGATGTAGTAGTTTAATTCTTAAGAATAACTTTGAACTGGATATTTATAAGAAAGAATCATCTTTCTTAAAGCTTAGCCCATTGGGTAGTAATCATATTCTCTGGAGAGAAAGGATTTGTTGGTTGACGAGCCAAATCTGAAGGTTCATAAGATACCTCTTGTATGTTAACACACGCTTTTCCTAGTTCATTAAATACTAGTCAGGATTTCAATCATCGTGATGATCAGTTTTGTATCCCGGGCATCTAACTTCTAGTTAGCGATAAGGTTCTCTTCCTTTTAGTTCTTTTAAACACTTAGAGTTGTTAAGTTTTTTTTATCCGCACCTTGATTTTTTGGAGGATCTTGGTATGACTAGATTTAAAAACTAAAGATTTTGATTTTCTCCAACTCCTCGTGTTTAAAAGAAATATATGTTAATAATAAAAAAAAGATAAGTCAACAAGAAGTTTTTTTATTCCGAATAATTATTTTGAAATGTCTGAATATCAGAAACTTCCAAACTTATTTTATGATGCAAATTCATTTTTTTTAAGAAGAGTTTTGTTAGGAAATATAGTAGGATTTGTTGTATTAAAATTTAAGCTCTTATTTTTTTAAAACTTCTTAAGTTGTTTGAATAAAAACTAAAGAGTTTTAAGTTTTTTTCAGGCATGCTTTTTTTAAATCAGGCTCTGAATAGGTATCTGCTAAGCCGCTTATATCCGAACAAAGATGTAAATGAACATCCTCATCATTAGTGTAGATATAATGAAACAGATACAATATGGCTTGATAATCAAAATTTTTTAGCTTTTCTATGTGGAAATCTTTGAGTGTAATCACAGTATCGGTTTTATAGATCTCATGAACTAAGCAAAAGAACTCTTCGTAATGAACGTCTTGAAATTTCCCTGCTAGATTTTTCTGTTCAAGAGTAAGGACAGCTTGGTTCCACTTTTTTTTATCGCATATTTTTTTTAAATCCGGTTCTAAATATAGATCTGCCAAATGACTGACCTTTAGGCAAAGATCTAAAGGAACATCGGCATCACCTGTGTAAATGTAATGAAGCAAATATAAAAACCCTTCGTAGTCGATGCCTTGTAATTTTGTCTGATCTTGATCTTTGAGTGTAATAGCAGTTTGAGAGCCTTCTAAAAAAGACGTTTGGAAAAGCGCATGGAAATAACGATTTCTTTGAGACAAAATTTCTCTATTTACTAATATCTCCTGAGGGTTTTGTAGATCGCCTACAAGTAGAATTTGATTGCTAAATTCTTTTTTGTTAATGAGATAACCAAGAGAAGAGATGATCTCTTTATCTGCTTTAAAGATGGAAAAGCTTTTATTCAGATAAATGATTTCCCAAATTGTTTTAATAGCAAGATCATTTTTGGCTAAACACCCTGCGCTTAATATGGAAAGAGCATTTCCAGGTCTTTTTGCTAAAAATTCCTGACAATCTTTTTGAAGTGGCTTATTCTTTTCTAAGTAATCTGTACAAGCAATAGATAAAGTAATATTTGGGCGTAAACCATACATTGATAAGTAATAGGTTATGTTAGCTGTGTTTATCCTATTTTTTATCCATTGCATGATTTTCAATTCTTTAGAATAGTCATCGGGAATAAAAGTTAAAAGGCTTTCTTCAAGATTAAGATTAAAAGAAAGAAGGTTCTCATATTTAGCATCTTTTCTATTTTGAAGAATAGAAGCCTCAGCATCAATTTTATCGATCAATTGAATAATGTTTTTAATAACTGGCCGACTTAACCGTGTTTGGTTACGGATAATTACACCTTTAATTTCGATGCAATTTAGTTTATTATTCTTAATATAAGAGAAGCATATTCCATATAGATCGATATTCGTGTTTGGATTAATATATATCAGATAAGAGGCTATTGTATAAAATACTGTATTTCCTGTTGACGGGATTACAAGTTCTTCATTGTTAAAAATCTTAGTTAAAATTTGTTGTTTCAAAGATGAGAAAGAATTGAGAAAAATTTTAAATGGGTGGCTTAGATCTTGTGTCAAATCAGCATGCTTTTCAATTCCATGAAGCACTTGAATTATGTGACGGATAAATACAGGTTGGGTTAGTGCTGACGAATTGGTATTGATGAAGTTTTGTAATAAATCAATAAAAAAATTAAAATCCAAGCTAGTTGTAAATATTTGATGAAGCTGTTCTGCAGGAATAGATGCTAAATCATAAATAAGAGATTTCATTTGAGATTGGTTTAGTAGAGGATGTTTCGCGTGGTTGTAATCAATGCCGGAAGGAGTAATAAAACTGAGGGCAGGTAGATTTCTGGCAATTACTTTTCGTATTAGATCTATAAAATAAGTTAATACAAAAGCAGACAGAGTGAATATAGAGATGTGTATAGCTTTATTTTCTACCTGTCTAGAATAGGGAATGAATTTATACAATTTTGCTGCCCCATACAAAGTTAAGGATAGATTATCGGGTAGAGCACCCTCTATAAGATATCTTCTCTTAGAAAAAGTTGGAAAAATATAAACATATATACGCTGTATTAACCTAAGGCAAGAATGCTTTGAATGAGCCCATTGATTGATATTATGATCGCGTATATAGCAAGCTATTTTTCTACCCCACCAAAGCCCGATTATTTGAGTAACGCAAAAATCTTGGTCTTGGATTAATTTAGGAGTATTATCTAGCCCAGATGAAGGATAACTCATGAAGAGCTCAAGGGGTTTTGATGACAGGCTTTTTTTAAATCAGGCTCTGAATAGTTATCTGCTAAGCAGCTTACATCTGAACAAAGGTCTAAAGGAACATCCTCGTCGTTAGTGTAGATGTAATGAAACAGATACAATATGGCTTGATAATCAAAATTTTTTAGCTTTTCTATAGATAGATCTTTAAGTGTAATCGCATCTGTTTTATTCGCATAAATCTCATGAACTAAGCAAAAGAACTCTTCGCAACGAGAGCTTTGAAACTTTTCTGTTAGGTTTTTATTTTTGAGTGCAAGGGTAGCTTGGTTCCACTTTTTTTTATCGCATATTTTTTTTAAATCTGGTTCTAAATATAGATCTGCCAAATGACTGACCTTTAGGCAAAGATCTAAGGGGACATCGACATCGCCTGTGTAAATGTAATGAAGCAAATATAAAAATCCTTCGTAATCGATGCCTTGTAATTTTGTATGATCTTGATCCTTGAGTGTAATAGCAGTTTGAGAGCCTTCTAAAAAAGACGTTTGGAAAAGCGCATGGAAATAACGATTTCTTTGAAACAAAATTTCTCTATTTACTAAAATTTCTTGGGAACCTTGTAAGTTGTCTACAATGAGAGTTTGATTGCTAAATTCTTTTTTATTAAGAAGATAGTCAAGAGAAGAAGTTGTTTTTTTATCTGCTTTAAAGATGGAAAAGTTTTTGTTTAGGTAAATGGTTTCCCAAACCGTTTTTATAACAAAATCATTTTTAGCTAAACATCCCGCATTTAGCATAGAGAGCATGTTTTCAGGCCCTTTTAAGCAATTTATTAACTCGCCTAAGCATCTATTTTCTTCAATGTAATCACAGCAGACGGTTGCTAAGGTAATGTTTTGGTTGAAATTAGTGCTCATTAAGTAAGAAATGACATTTTCTGAAACTAATCTACTTTTAATAGATGAAGTTACTGCTAGGTTATTGGTTTGATCGCTAGAAATGTGGATTAGAATATAACCTTCAAGTGAAAAAACAAAGGAAAGAAACTTTTCATTTTCCAGATTTGGACTATTTTCAAAAAGAGTACAGACATGGGCATCTAACTTATTGATTAAATGTATAGCATTTTTGATAAATGTAGGTTGCTTTAACACAGAAGGATCTTTTGCAATGAGACTCTGTATTTTATAAGTTGTTGCATGAACATCTACTCCACTTTGTGGGAGAAAATAGTTGATGATTTTCCCAAACCAGATTGTTCTGTTTGTGAGAATCGTTCGATATTGTTCTATAGGCGAGCACGCTAACTCGGAGACAAGGGATGTTAGATCAAGAGTATTCATTTTAGTTTCTTAAAAGTTTAATTTCTATATTCAAGAATTTCCCCATTAGAGAGTCTAATCGGATAAATACCAGTGGGAGCAAAACCTAGAGCAACAGCTAAAATATGACGCTGGGGGATCCATGCTAATATTTTATAAATTGTTTGACGCACTTTATGTACGCCATACATGAAAAAAAAGATACGAGCAACTGTTAGAATGGCTTCTTCCATTTCAGTTTCTGCTTGTTCAAAAGGAAGAAACGATGTATGTAAATGCAGCTCCATGTGTAATGCTGCTGAAAGATTATCTGGCAAGATAACTTCCATAAAATATCTTCTATGGCTATTTTCTGGGAAAAGATAGTGATAAATGCGATAAGCATTTCTAATAATGGCGTTATTGGAGTGAAAAAATTGATGGAAATTGTGATCGCGTATATAGCGTGCTATTCCTTTTCCCACATTAACCCCAATTAAATTGGTAATAAGAATGATATGATATCGGTAAGGTCTACCGAAACGCACAGGGTCTAGGAAGCTGCTCCTAGGTTGATAAAAAGTTTGTATAGTCATTATAACCCACTTATAGTTTGAAGTCTGTATCTCATCTCATCATAAGTTGTTCCATCAAAAGATAACTGATTAGCTTGTAGATTTTCTTCCGTAACTGGACATGTATGATGAGATAGTAACCAATCTTCAATCACACTGTATTGAAAAACTCTATTAGAAGAGGTCTTAAAGGGAATGATGAGAAACTGATTTGACTTAGCACATCTATATTTTGCCTGGTCTAAAACAGGATCTTTCTGGAATACATCGGGTATATTATATTGGGCTTCTATTTCTCTTAACTTTCTTACTTTCCATGTAAAATAAGAGGAAAAGAACGTTCTTGCCCAATCTTGATTTAAAAGATGAGCTGCTCTTAGTTCATTGATGGTATTGATTAAGCCTGTTATTAATAAAGGACTACACCCTATAGCTATAACAATTCCAATGAACTTAGTATTTTCGCGTTGAGAGGTTTCTATCATCTTTGGAGTTCCATCTTCATTAAAAAGTGGAATACTAGAAGAATAATCATCTCCCATTTCATAATCCTGTAACAAGTATCTTGTAGGATCCCAAGCCCATTTAGCAATAGCATTTGGAAAGTTTATCATACTTAATCCTCTGCTTAAAGTAGTGCTTAAAATGGATCCTACTACAGGAACTTTGCCCAGGTAATCTCTAATCAATTGAATGCCCTTTTCTTTCATACGAGGGACAATATATGCATAGGAGGCTACTGTTATTACAGAAAAAGCTGTTTTTACTACAGGTCCTAAAATTTCTGGGTCTTTGATAAAGTTGATTACTCCTACTTGTTTTTCAATAAGAGCAATAAAGTCCTCTGGAGGTGGATAGATGTTTTTATAAGAGCCGGTTTGAATAAAAAAGGCATTTTCGCGTAGCAAATTTACACGTGTTATTCGTGAGCTTCTTCTATTCTCAATAGCAGCTTTTCTTCTTTGAAATTCAGCTTCAATTTCTGCTAATTCTTGTTCTGCCTCTAGGTCAATTTGCTCGATGGCATTTGGTTGATTATTGCAGTTTAACAAGTTGAGATTCAAAATATCATCTTCATATCTAGGAGAGCAAACATTTGCAAAATGTAAAAGTTGCATAGCCATAAAAAACTCCTTTAAGGTTAGTGTGCTTTTAGTTTTTTTTGATGTAAAATGTAAAAAATCTGAAGGTGTATATCCGTTTATTTGAGATTTTGAAAGATACATATTTAGATTTGTGAAGTGCATTTTCATTTACTTTTCATAAAGATTTGTCTTTCAAATGATAAAAAAGATATTAAGTTTTAATTAGATTTATTTGCAAATTAAAATTATAGGGAGTTCTTTCCCTTACATCTAAAAAATGTAAGTTCTTAGGAGAGAAAAAAGACGCTGTGATTCTTCACAATAAAAAGAATAGGGTAGATGCTCTTTACATTAAGGATACTTTCATGAAACTAGCAATAGTTAATAATATTCATGTCGGAAAAGATCTAATATATAATGGCAAAGTTAGAGTCTCTTTACATCTTATGTAGGGTAAGCTAAAGGGTATTTGATTATATACCTTACAGTCTTATTCTCCTAATTTGCTAGTGAATTTAGGAGATCTTATACGAAGTGAAAATAGATCTCTTGCATAACCTCAATTATTAAAGCTCCCAATTATAAACACCAGCTATAAGATTAAATCTTAAGCAAAAACGTTTTCGCCGGTTTCTATAACGATCAGAGAGTATTTTAAAACGCTTAAGCAAGCCAATGACATTTTCATTAATAGAGCGCTCTCTAGCTAGATATTGGTTATTGCGTTTATCTTCTTTTGTTAAGGGATTTTTTTTGGTTTTTCTTTTGGGCATTTGCGTTTTTTCATGTAGTTTTTTTAGTCCTTATGTTTTGAGAGGGGTTAAAAAAATTGTCCTGTACAGAGGGTTAAAAGAGTCATTATTGAAACAGTAAATGATCAACTTAAAAATATATCCCAGATTGAACATACCAGGCATAGATCAGTAAGCAATTTTTTTAGTAAATACGCTTTGTGGGATTGCAGCTTACATGAGGCAATCTAAAAAACCTCGCATTAAGATGTCTGATAAGGAAAGTTTAGAGCTAGTTGCTTGCTAGAAAACCCAAAACTGAGGTAATTAAACTCAACACTGAGGTTTAGAGTTATTTGCAAATAAAAAAGTATAAGGATTTTCAAAGAGAGAGGTTAATAATTTTTCTGTTATAGAAAACTTGTTGTGTGTCTAGAAATGTTTTGAGGGGAGAAAGACCCTGTAGGAGGAATGATCACTGGGTAAAGGGTTTGTAAATGCTCTTTAATAGCTGTAATTACTGTTTGTAAATCTCTATAGTGATTAGAGAGTTTGCAGATAAATTCATGATGGGATCTATTGGCGCGATAAGAGGGTGTTTTTTTAGGGTGTAATAAGCAATCCATGAATTTAGGATTATAATCCCATAAAAAACTGGTGTGATGTAGCCAACGATCTTTTTTTACGTATTGTGCATTACCTCCAAATTTTTTATCTCCTAAGACATAGTCATTTTCTCTTAAACAAAAATCAGCATGAGCAAAAATAGGGCGGTAAAAATCTTCGCTCCAACGCATAATCGGTTCTGGATAGGCAGGGAAAGAATGTGTGTTTTTGGAGAAGATAAAGGTAACAAAAAGAGTGTTGTGATCTACTACAACAGTTCCCCCTCCGCTGAATCTTTTAATGAGAGGAATATGGTAAGAGGCTGCTTTTTCTATGTGGACCAATTCTTCTTTTTTACCTGAAATTCCGAGCACAATAGCAGTAGAAGAGCCATGGTTAATCAGGCAAAAATTTTCTGTGTGGTCTCTTAAAAGAGACTCTTCTAAGAGTAGTTGATCGAAAATAGGGGTATTTTTTAGCTCTATTAGATGAATAGGCATTAAGGTCTAGCTTTTAGAGAGACTAAGAGAACAGAAATGTCTGCTGCGGAAACGCCTGAAATTCGAGAGGCTTGACCTAAAGTAATAGGGTGCACGCGGTGGAGTTTTTCTCTAGCTTCATTGCTTAGTCCTATGACGTTTAGAAAGTTAAATTCTTTGGAAATAGAAATTTGTTCGATTTTTTCCCATTTTTCCGCTTCTAGAGATTGTCTTTGAATATAGCCTGCGTATTTGAGCTGCAACTCGATTTGTGTGTTTATTTCCTCTCCTAAATCCCTAGCGATAGCAGGAAATTGCTCGATGAGGGTTTGATAGGTAAATTCTGGACGGCAAAGAAGCTGCGCAAGGCTGCTACTTTTATCTCGGATGGTATGATGGTTTTGCGATAAAATAGAGATTTGTTTTTCAATAGCTGCTTTTTTTTCTAAGAGACGTTGATATTGCTTTTGGTCGATCAGACCTAAAGAATATCCATATGCGCGCAAACGAAGATCGGCATTATCTTGTCTTAGCAAAAGACGGTATTCCGCTCTACTTGTAAACATGCGATAGGGTTCATCGAGCTCTTGAGAAATCAGCTCGTCGACCATAACCCCAATATAGGCCTCTGATCTTTTTAAAATAAATGCAGGCTGATTTTTCACTTGGCTAGCAGCGTTAATCCCTGCAATCAATCCTTGTGCTGCAGCTTCTTCATATCCGGTTGTTCCGTTAATCTGGCCAGCAAAAAACAAGCCTTTGATTTTTCTTGTCTCTAAAGTGGGATATAGCTGGCCGCTTTTTACAAAATCGTATTCAATGGCATAAGCAGGGCGCATAATTTCTGCTTTTTCAAGACCTGCAATGGTGTGTAGCATCTTGATTTGTACATCAAAAGGAAGAGAGGAAGAGATCCCGTTTGCATAGATTTCTTCTGTTTCTAACCCTTCTGGTTCTAAAAAGATTTGGTGGCGTTCTTTATCGGGGAAACGCACAATTTTATCTTCAATCGATGGGCAATATCGTGGTCCAATCCCTTGAATAATTCCAGAATACATCGGAGATAGATGTAGGTTATCACGAATGATCTTTTTAGTTTCTTCGTTGGTATATGTGATCCAGCAAGGGATTTGGGACAGTCCAGGCGTTTCAGGAGGGTCATAAGAAAAATATACATTTTCATCACCCTTTTGTGGTTCAAGCTGAGAGAAATCAATACTGCGTTTGTTTATGCGAGGAGGCGTCCCTGTTTTTAGGCGACCTAAGACAAAGCCAAACTCTTCTAAAGTCTTAGAAAGACCCATCGAAGGCTTATCGCCAGCTCTTCCTCCTGGAATTTGCGTATGCCCAATATGAATCAATCCTCGCATAAAGGTTCCAGAAGAGATAATTACGGTTTTTCCATAAAAAGCGATCCCTTCTAAAGTGGTAACTCCTAGGATACGACCTTCTTCAACAATAAGTGTTTCAATGCTGCCTTGTTTAATTTCTAGGAAAGAGGTTTTTTCCAAGTGATGCTTCATAAGAGATGCGTAGGCAAACCTATCGCATTGAGCTCTGGGAGACCAAACAGCGGGTCCTTTTGATGCATTGAGCATACGGCGTTGGATAGCTGTTTGATCAGCTATCTTTCCCATGATGCCACCCATTGCATCGATTTCTCGAACCATGTGTCCTTTTGCTGTACCTCCAATAGCTGGATTACAGCTCATTTTGGCAATCGTATCGAGCTGCATGGTGATAAGTAATGTTTTTACTCCCATGCGAGCAGAGGCATGAGCAGCTTCACAGCCCGCATGTCCTGCTCCAACAACGATTACATCAAATATTTCAGGATATTTCCACATAGTTGATGATATCTTAAGTTTTTAGATACTTTTAAGATTTTTTATGACGATCGCGACGTCTTCTTTTTTTTCTTTTGTGCTTAGCAATTTTTGCGCGGCGCTTTTTCTTTACAGATGCCATAAAAAGAGATTTTCTCCCGTTTTTTTAATCAATTTAATTAAAAAATAAAGACCCATTCTAAGCCAAGAGTAAAAAAAAGTAAAGCTCTAAAGTTTTTGTAAAGTGCTTTTTAAGAGTCTTTAAAAAAATGTTTTTAATTAGGAGTAAATGCAGCAAAGGCTTCTGCGTTATCTGAGAGATCAGAATCTGTTCGTAAGGGAGAATAATTAACAAACTGCGCTAATTCTTTGCGGTAAGTTAAATTTATATTACCAATAGCTCCGTGTCGATTTTTAGCAACAATGAGCTCTGCTTGACCAGGTTTGTCATAAGGGTCATAGTACTCACGGCGTAATAAAAACATCACAATGTCGCTATCTTGTTCAATACTGCCAGATTCTCTTAAATCACTCATCATAGGTCTATGCCCTGTTCTTTCTTCTACCTTACGAGAGAGTTGAGATAAACAAAGAATAGGTAAAGAGAGTTCTCGTGCAAGTGTTTTCATCATACGAGAGATTTCAGAGATTTCATTTTGGCGGTTTTCTTGACCGCGAGAAAGACCAGACCCAGTAATGAGCTGTAAATAGTCGACGACCAAAAACTGGATATTATGACTCTCTTTCATACGACGAGCTCTTGCTCTTAAGTCTGTAATTTTTAATCCGGGCTGATCATCTATGATGACCGTCGCTTCCATCATAGAGTTTACGGCGGCAACAATTCTTTGGTATTCTGTGCCATTTAAAGAACCTGTGCGAATCTTATCAGAGGCTACTTCGGATTGGCTACAAATCATGCGATGCAGTAATTGTTCAGCAGTCATTTCTAAAGAAAACACACCAACAGGGAGCCCAGCTTTAAAAGCCACATTTTCTGCTATATTTAAAGCAAGCGCCGTTTTTCCCATAGCGGGCCTTGCGGCTAAAATCATCAGATTAGAAGCGGTTAAACCATTAATCATTTTATCTAAATCTATAAAGTGAGAAGGGATGCCTGTGATTCCTAGGTCTTCGGGTCCTTTTTTTTGATATCTCTCTTGTTTTTCTTGTAATGCTTTTAGATAAGGGAGCTGGGCTTCAGAACGCACGCCTGAAAGCAGATCTTTAATAGAAACCCCAGCGCCTGGACTAGCTGATTGGCTAATTAAAAAAAATTTACCCTGAGCTTCGTCTAATAAAACACTAACATCACTGGGTTCGTTTAATGCCGCTTTTTCCACTTCTTGCGCAGCTATCACCATTCTTCTTAAGGTGGATTTGCTTCGAACAAGATCTACATATTCTTCAATATAAGCAGAACTACCAGCGTATTGAGCTAATACTGTTAAATGGGCAATGCCACCTACAGAGGAGAGTTTTTTTTGTCTTTTGAGCTCTTCTGCAATTAAGTGAATATCAGCTGGCTTATCGTTGCGATAGGCGGTTTTTAAGACTTGAAAGATGATTTTGTGTTCTGTGAAATAAAAATCTGCTTCATCAAGGCCATCAGCTGCTATATTAAGACTATTAATATTGGTTAACATAGAGCCTAGCACCATCATCTCTGATTCTTTAGAGTGAGGGGCTGATTTTACTTGGGGCAATAGCTTTGACATAAGAGACCTCAAATTGCAGTATCTTTTATTCAACAATATAAGAAAAGAGATGTGTTTAAAAATATAAGCATCACAAGATGCGGAAAGGGTGGGATTCGAACCCACGGTACCCGGAGGTACACGTCCTTAGCAGGGACGCGCCATCGGCCACTCGGCCACCTTTCCTTAAGAGATGCAGCTAGTTTATATGCAAATAGATTTACAAGCAACTCTCAATCTATCCCATTTGATTCTAATGATTTTCCATTGAGGGCATTCCAATGACTTGTATGTAAGGAACCATCAGGATTTTGTACAACAATACAATGAACCGGAAGATAGACAGAAGCGGTTTTTCGAATAGCAAAGTCTTCACCAAAAGCTGAGCTAGTAATTCTTTCAATCTGTGAAAGAGAATAACGCCTAGATACACAAAGGGCTTGACGATAAAGCTGAGTGACTAAACGTTCTTCAATGAGAGTAGAGGGAGTAATTTTTAATTTAGGATTTTCTAAATGCAGTCGATAGCGGCCACCGTGTTGTACAATCAATTTTTTACGACGACAGGTTTCAATAAGCGCATCGATTACCTCTGTTTCCACATGAATATTTTTACGTAAATCCTCTCGATTGATCACACCTCCTTTTTGAGCAATTGCATTGATGATTTTGAACTCACGGCGATCTACATTTGCATTAATGCAATCAGCGAACCCATGTGTTTTATCCCAATCCTTAGCATTAATCACCATTTCTCCATCGGTTAAATCCCATAAGATAATCCCTTCTTTTGTTTTCGCATCAGATGCGCTATATTTAACCTCTAAAAGTAAATAAGGATAGAATTTCAAAGAAGGTTCGAGATATTGGTGTTTAGCATCTTTAAGCAAAGTCTTTTGTTGAGATTCCATAATTTGTTCTGCTGTATAGCGAATCTCTAGCGTATGAAAATGTCCTATGTTTAGTACATCTTCTATTTTATTTTTCCAATCGGGTTTGTTATAAGAGGCCCACCATAGACCATAGCCAAGCACCCCTAGGCTAAATAAACTAAATAAAAGACGCATCTATTCTCCTTGTCTGCTCGTTTATTAATGATATATCAAATTTTAGAAAATGATGTAACTAATTGGATAATTTTCATCTATTATGAGAGGAAGTTGAATAGTTTTCTAGATTCAAATCACTAGTGAATTCACTTATGGAAAAATCAGTCAAAAATGTTTATTATGTATTTTTAAAAAATTTGAATTAAACACAAAGATATATATAATTTACGGGGATAATTTGCTAACAAACAGGTTTGATATGACTTCAGTAATAAATGCAACACGTATAGTCTTACAAGGGGAGTTTGCAGTTGTTAAAAACGATGATGTTCTAATAAAAACCACAACTCCAAAAACATGCAGTGTGTTTACTCTTTATAATAAAGAATCGAAGGTTCGCGTTCTTGCCCATATTGATGATTACACTGGTACTGTTAAAGCTATCATTCATATCAGTGGTATTTTAGAGAATAGATTTAGTAAACCCATCAAATCTTTTACCGCAAAAATCTTTGGAGGAACAGACGATAAATTTTCCAAACAACAACAACAACTTATTTTAAATGTTTTTGAAAGTATGAAAATTGATTACAGTGTAATACCATTGTCAAAAGATGCTTTTCAAAGCATTTTTAATGCAAAGGGAGAATTGGTTTTCTTGAAAAAAGAAGAGATGAATAGTAAATTGGAATATTTACAGCTTCGTGAATACGGCGATTTCAATGATATTTTAGATAATGATTATGGACATTTGTCAGGAGATAAACTCCCTTATTTTGAAATTAAAGAGGCTAGCCGTTTAGAAAAAGATATCCCTGATTTTGCAATGAAAAATTTAAGCAAAAAAAGTATAGAAAAAGCTCAAGTAGCAGAGGGAAAAGAGGCATTTACGCTACCTATTCAAGCAGAAAGAGTGACTATACAGAATAATCAAGAGATCATAAAAAATCTCCAAGAGCTTTTTGTCGGAAATATCTCTGATTTAATAAAAAAATCGATAGAAAAAAGGGATTTTAATTTGCTACTAAGACAGTTGTCAACGGATCCATTATATATAAAACCACTTAAATTTTTACTAGATAATAGAGTAAAGCTCAATATCAATATCGCAACTCGAGGAGAAAGATCTGGCACTGCGATGGAGATTGCAGAAAAATCTAAGAATCAACAAGCAGTGGATTTACTGAAAATGCATGCTTCTTAGATTGTAGCAAGATCGCAAGAAGAATGGTTTAGGAAATGGATTACTTCTAGATCGCTAACGGGATCAAAGACATGATAAAAATCAGAGATTTTTCCAAAAAAGGAAGGGGAGAATAAGTACGTGATTTGTTCATTTGAGATTTTTGCAAGGGATGAACGACTAGCGACAGGAACGGCTAGGTGAATACTGGCGACTTGTAATTTTTCCAAGGCTTGTATAGCTACTTGCATACTAGATCCTGTAGCCATACCATCATCGACTAAAATGATCCGTTTTTGGTAGAGCAAACGCTCAGAAATATGATAAGATTTAGCTTGTTTTGCTAAATAGGTTTTTTGATTTTCAAGCTCTTTTCTCATGTAGCCATTAGGAATGTCAAGAATACCTATCAAATCTGCATGTAATAGTTCTATGTCTTGTTCTGCAATAGCTCCTAAAGATAGATTAGGATTTTGAGGAGATCTAATTTTACGAACGAGAAGAGTGTGAAGGGGAAGGTGTAATAGTTGAGCAATTTCAAAAGCAATAGGCATTCCCCCACAAGATAACCCCAATACAAGAGCATTTGGGTTATTTTGATAGCTTACTAGATGCTTTGCTAATTGACTTCCGGCATCTTGTCTATTATTAAACATCATTAATACACCTTTAAAGAAATATAAAATATGATTTTTATGCTATTTCCATGCAAGTCAAATTTGACTTAAATCAAAGAATTATTAGCTTAGGTTTAGTTTCTCTTGAGAGAGTAGCCAGCTAAGATCTTGTTGTAAAAATTCATCAAAAGTAGAACAGAGCTTTTGATAAGAAATTTGATCATTTCTGCGGTAAATATAACCGATACAATGAGTGTCGTAGATACTTACTTGAGTATGGCATAGATCAGAAGGAGTGATGCAAAGTTTATTGACAAGATCCATTATTTTTTCTTTGATGGCTGTAAAAGGGGAAGCAACCATAATTAGGAAAAAGTCATCTTTGGCTTGAGCCTTATAAAAAATAGGGATGTGAGTATAGTCTGCATTGATTGCTTTAAGCATCATGTTAAAAAGCATCTTTAATATAGAAGGCATAATTAAGGTTTGGCTTAAAGGAGGAGTAAGTGAATAGAAGAAATTTTCTAATAAAAAACTTTCATGAGAAGAGAGCTCTTTAAAAGAGCTACAAAGCTCGTGGAAAACCTCTTGTTGTTTAGAAAGGATTCCTCCATTGAAGTCGCGAATACCTCCTTTGAAGATACGGCTGAGTTCAGAAGAAAGAAATTGACGAGCTTTAAATAAATCAATAGAAAATCTACGTAGGAATGGAGTTTTACTAAGAGCTATATGGAAAATATTTGCTTCCTTTTGATATTTCTTTCTAAGTAATCCCGCAGATTTAACTTCTAACCGCTCAATTTTAAGGAGGGTGTTTGCTTTACTAAATAACTGGATAATATCTGGAGGGGAATCATTAAGAACTCTTAACAAAATAACAGTAAATATGAGCTGATGTTTTGTTTGGGTATTAAAAGAGATAGTAACCTGAGGTAGATCATTAACATATTTTAGTTGGCGACTGAGCAATACAATGTTTCGCATGATTTCTTCTTCATTACGAGGCATTAAAACAGGATGAATGATGCTTTCTATATTTTCTTTTAACTCTCGATTCAAACTTTTACGTAACTCTTTAATTTCATCAATCGTAAATGGAGTGTTGTTTTTTTTCTCAATTTCTAGATAGAAAAGACGAATAGGATCATAGGTTCTACGATCAAGAATAAAAGAATTTTCTACTTTAGAAACACTAGGTAGACAATGGCGAATAGCTTCTAGTATGTGACGCTCTTCAAATAGCTCGCTTTCTTTTAATACATTTATACCACCGATAATACCTAGGACAGGTTTATGCTCTTGGGTAGAATTAGAAGAGAGATAAGCACGGAAAATTTTTAAGCTTAAGTGTCTTTTTTCAGGATTTTTAGCGAGTTGATAAAGTAAATTTTTTCTAAATAAATACTGAAAGGCAACTAAACGAATGAGATGACGTAATTCTCTTGCCGCGGTAAATCGGCTGCCAAATAAAAAAGAATAATATCTAATCTCTTCAAAGATATCTCGATCAAAAATTTTTGCTTTCTGTTTTAAAAAAGGAACAAATTTAAGTTGTATACGAGAAATCTTTTTTTCAGCGTTAAGTTGTAAAAACAAACTATGCATCAAATTAAACATACTACTATCGAGTTCTTTAGTAGAACGGTTCAAAGAAGAGGCGATATTTTCTTTAATCATAAAGCGCTTTTGTTCAGTAGATAAATTTTTAATCGAAATCACTCGACGAGCATATCTCACTGCTAAAATATTCAAATAAATCTCTTTTTGAAGGCTAGTTACATTGCTTTTTAAAAGCATAAGATCATTGCTATCTACTATATCTATATAAATTTGGTGAAAATAAAAGACTTGTTTAGGAGAGCAACGAAAAACAATATTTGCGCCGCAAGAACAAGAGATGTTTAAAAGCTTTCCGGGGATTAACCATCGACTTAAAATATCGCAGAAATATCTTCCTATACCTGTAGTAAACTCAGAAGCACAAATGAGACTCATTCTAATGAAGCAAGGCGCTTTATGAGGATCATCCCAGGAGATAAGGGGTTGTTTTTTCCTAAGTTCTAAAACCATAGAACGCATTTTTTCTTGAGAGGGATTTTTCAGAAAATCCTTCATAAATTCATCGGGTAAGACCTTTTCCAAAGATTTGCTAATAAATTTGGAAAACAGATCAAAGTTTTCTACATCTTTTTCATCAGGAGCAATTACAATTTTTATATAATCGCTCAAATTGCTATGCTTTTTTATAGAATCAGGATCTGGATACATAAGCATATTCATTCTTTCTACTTTTTTAATCTTTAGAAGGTAGCGGTAATAATAATCGATCTCCCCATAACGGTATATTCAAGCGTGGGTTTATGATGTAAACAAAATCCACATGGTATAAAGGAATGAGAGGCATTTCTTTTAGGAAAAGCTCTTCTGCTTTTTCTAGAGTACGAAAGCGTGTTTCACCTTGCTCGTAGAAGGAACGATCGAGTAGTTGAATATATTCTGCATTTTCCCAATTTGTAAAGTTCTTCGCATAAGTTTTATATTTGAATCTTTCAAGAATGCTCATGGGATCATGGTACATCGCGCTCCAAAGAGTGTAACACATGAAATAATCCCCACTTGTTAACTTATCCACAATAATTCTATAGTCCAAAGATTCTATTTTAATAAAAATGCCTAAAGCATCTAACCACTGTTGTTGGATGGTTTGCATGATTTTGCTTGTTGCAGAAGAGGAGGATTGATAATATAAGTTAACCGAATCAAAGGCATCTTTAGTAATGCCTAGTTCTGCCATTGCTTCTTCTAGTAAGATCTTAGCTTGGCCTACATCATTGTCTTTAAAAAAAGAACAGTTGCGATTTTGTTTTAAAAAAGGAGGGATCATATTTGTTGCAATAGAACTTGCTTGATAGACGATATTATCAACTAGTTCTTGACGATTAAGACTTAAGCTAAAAGCTCTGCGGATTTTGGGATGGTGAAAAGGAGCTTTATCCGTATTAAAAGCAATGATCATAGTAGTAGGAGTTGATTCTCTAGAAACTTTCCATTTTTTCTTTAAATCGGGAATGGCCTCTAAAGGAATAGAGGTTAGAGAGTCTCCAATGATATCCACTGAACCCTTTTCAAACATTTGTAAAGTAGTTATATCATTTTCAACGGTGTGAAAGATAATTTTTTCTGGGTGTACATCTTCTGTTTTTCTATAATGAGGATTAAAGGTAGCAATAATCTCGTCCCCATGTTCCCATTTTTCTAATACAAAAGGACCATTACATAAAAAATTAGGGCCTGCATGATGAGCCCAATTAGGGTTTTCTCTATCATTTTTGACATTAACAGGGGAAAAAGAACAAAAGGAAAGCAAATTAATTAGGTAAGGAGTGGGCTTTTCTAAAGTTAGTACAAGGGTTTTTGCATCTACGGCTTTAATTCCTACTTCATCAAGAGAAATAAGTCCTTTTTTTGCTAAATCTGCATTTTTTATTGGGTAAAATAATTGGGCATTCATAGAAGGAAAATTAGGATTCAAAATATCTTTCCAAGACTGCTCAAAATCATAAGCCGTAACGGGAGTGTTATTAGACCAAACCGTATCTCTCAAACGAAAAGTATAGATGAGATTATCTTTTGACACTTCGTATGATTCAGCTTGAGCTAGTTTAAAGCATTGGTTTGGATAGAGTTTTATAAGTCCTTCAAAAAATAGAGAATGCATTTGCGAAGAATACCAATCTCCTCCCTTACGAGGATCCATTGTTTTTGGCTCTGCTTTCATATTTAAATGAAGTACTTGAGTTTGTTTCTCTGGATTTTGACGTTTAATGAAAAAAAAAGCAGAAGCAATAATAAATAGAAAAAATATCATCTTTTTCATAGGAGATATCCTTGATGGATGTATCAAAAAAAAGGCGAGCATAATCCTTTATAAGATTATTTGTAAATCATAAAGATGTAATTTAATTTTAACTAAGGAAAGATTCAAAATAAAGTTTCGCAATATTTGAGAAGTTAATTTAATTTTCTTAAGATTTTTTAAACCAAGAAAATTTTTAGAAATCTAGCTGTCTCTAGTTATTCATATTTTTCAAAGCACATTCCTTTGATTTTTCATAATCAATGTTAAAGAGGTTGTGTTCAGAAAAAGTCACAGTGTTGAAGCACAAAACAACACATCTTAATAAGGAATTAAGATGTGTAATTTAAGAGGAAAAATTATTCTTTCATGGTGAGAAGAAACTCAGCATTGCTACCGGTTTTCTTAAGACGGCCAAGTAGTAAGTTCATAGCATCTAAAGGAGCTAGATCTGCTAATGCTTGACGCATAACATAAATTTTTTCAAGTTCTTCTGGATGATATAAAAGTTCTTCTTTACGGGTTCCACTTTTAATCAGATCAATAGCTGGCCATACTCGACGATCAGCTAAGCGTCGGTCTAGAACTAATTCCATATTTCCGGTTCCTTTGAATTCTTCAAAGATTACCTCGTCCATACGAGATCCGGTATCAATCAATGCAGTTGCAATAATTGTTAAAGAGCCACCTTCTTCTATATTTCTTGCTGCGCCAAAGAATCTTTTCGGTTTATGCAAAGCATTTGCATCGATTCCTCCTGTTAAAATTTTACCAGAATGAGGCTGAACAGTATTATAAGCACGCGCTAGACGAGTTAAAGAATCTAAGAGAATCAGTACATCATGGCCATATTCAACAAGACGCCTTGCTTTTTCAATCACCATTTCAGCTATTTGAACGTGTCTTTCAGGAGGCTCATCAAAAGTAGAGGAAATAACCTCTCCTTTGACACTACGGATCATATCAGTGACCTCTTCTGGGCGCTCATCAATTAATAAGACCATGAGAAATACTTCTGGATGGTTGATAGCAATAGAATTAGCAATAGTCTGTAAAATCATTGTTTTACCAGTGCGAGGAGGGGCTACAATAAGCCCTCTTTGTCCTTTTCCAAAAGGAGCTGTTAAATCAAGAACTCGTGGGCTGAGCTTTTCTTTACCACATTCCATTACAAGGCGAGCATCGGGATAAAGAGGGGTAAGGTTTTCAAATAAAATACGATCTCTTGCTTTTTCAGGAGGCTTATTATTAATCTTTTCTACTTTTAATAGAGCAAAGTATTTTTCTTTTTCTTTAGGAGAACGGATGGTTCCATACACCGTATCTCCTTTTTTTAAATCAAAACGACGAATCTGTGCTGGTGAGACGTAGATATCTTCAGCAGAAGGAAGATAATTATAATTAGGAGAACGTAAGAAACCAAATCCGTCGGGCAGAATTTCAAGGACTCCTTCTCCTACCAAAACCTCTTGAGGTTTTTCAGATAAAAACTTTACGATTTCAAAAACCATCTGAGATTTTGTGAGTGCGCCAAGATTTTTTAGACCAATATTGCGTGCAAAGAGAGTAAGTTGGTCCATATTCATTCTTTGAAGATCTGCTATTTTCGTAATCGACTCGATAGGAGTGGTCATAGAAAGAGAAGAATTATTTTGTTCTGGGTCCTGGAACCCTTGAGTGGTGTCTTCGTTTGTCATTGAAGTTAAGGCTCCTTCGTTTAAATTGCCCATAAATTTTATTGAGTGGTTAGCAAGGAATACAATTTAGTCACTTGGTCTTTTAAGTGGGCTAAACTTCCATTGTTTTTAATCACATAGTCAGACTTTTTTGCTTTGTTTTCAGGATCGATTTGTTGAGCCATGCGTTGCTCAAATTCTCTTATTGTTTGATGTGTTTGTTTGATGAATCGCTCTTGGCATATGGATAGATTGGCTGTAACTGTAATGACAATATCAAATTCGTCTTGTTTAAATAACTCATAAAGTAAGGGAATCTCAGCTATAAATAAAGGGTATTTACCAGCTTGCTTAGCATGTTGATATTCTTTTTCAATCTCAGTATACACAACAGGATGAATTAATGCTTCCAAGGCTTTTAAAAGCCTTACATCAAGAAAAGCTTGTTGTGCGATTTTTTTTCTATTTAAAGAATTATTTTCAACAATGTTTGGACCAAACAATTGGATAATCTTCTGCCCAATTATGCTGTCTGGTACTAGTAAATTATGGACAATCTCATCAGCACTTACAACAAAGGCGCCCAAGTCTTTAAATAAATGGCATACAGTTGTTTTTCCAGAGGATAACCCACCAGTTATAGCTAACTTTTTCAATTTTAGCATTCACTCCAATTTTTTCCAATAGCAATATCTACTACTAAGGGAACTTTTAAAGACATGACATTCTCCATAATCTGTTTTACTTCTTTCCCCAGTAATAAAACGTCTTGGTCGGGAGCTTCAAATAAAAGCTCATCATGAACTTGTAGAATCATTTTAGCTTTTTCAGAAGACTGTTTTAAATAATTATCTACCTGGATCATCGCTATTTTAATTAAATCCGCAGCACTTCCTTGAAGAGGGGTATTAATGGCTAATCTTTTTGCAAATGCTCGAACAGAGGGATTTTTATTATGAATCTCTGCAATAGGGCGCTGACGACCAGTAATGGTCACAACTTTACCTGTTTTTCGAGCGGTTTCTTCACAAAATTCAATAAAATCTTTTACTTTTTGGTAGCGCTGAAAATACGTTGCAATAAAGGTTTCTGCTTCTTTGTAGGAAATATTAAGATCTTGAGACAAGCTAAAAGCTTGTTTTCCATATAAGATTCCAAAGTTAACCGCTTTTGCTTGATAACGCATAGTAGGAGTTACTTCTAAAAGAGGTACTCCAAAGACCAAAGAGGCGGTATAACTATGAATATCTTCTTGATTATTGAATGCTTGAATTAAAGCAGGGTCTTCTGAGAGATGAGCTAAAATTCTCAGCTCAATCTGTGAATAATCAGCTGATAAAAAACTATAATTGAGTTCTTGCGGTTCGAATGCCTGACGAATCTTTTTTCCCTCTTCTGTTCGAACCGGAATATTTTGTAGATTAGGATTTTGACAAGATAGCCGTCCTGTTGCTGCTATAGATTGATTGAATGTACAGTGAATCCGTTTTGTCATAGGGTTTACTTGCAGAGGTAATGAATTAGCATAAGTAGAACGCAGTTTTTCAAGAGTACGATATTCTATGATTTTTTTAACAATGGGATATTCTTCTTTAAGTGCATCTAGTATATCTATAGATGTAGAGTAACCTGTTGTTGTCTTTTTAGGAGATTTGATTTGTAATTTTTCAAATAAAACAGAGCTTAATTGTTTAGGTGAATTTATATTGAATTTCTGACCTGATAGTTCATAAATTTGTTGCTCAAGATGTAAAATCTTA
>JABASH010001462.1:0-26007 GCA_019776445.1 Tomocerus maximus | reverse complement strand
TTCAATGTGGGAGAACGAACGAACGAACTTATTGATCTGAGAATGAACGAACGAACGAACTAATCGACTGAACTTTTTCAGCTCTGGTGGTGAATAGTACGGATAGATATGGTATTCACACACATAGAGCTGTAAATAACTCTGAAAACTCCGCATTTCTATATTTATCTGCATAAATGATAATATAAAAAGTTTATAATTTTAAAATGATTATTTACCCAAATCATTTTCGTTTAGTTATTCTATGTACCAATATTTATTATGAAGGTTTCCATTTTCTTTCCACTCAATTCCAAATTCCCAATGAGTATTTGTAATGAGGTTTTACAATCAGTCTTATGTAATATTGTATAAAATATTGTATCATGTACTGTTTATGTATGTTTACCAATTAGAACTGAACTGGATTAGACACTGACAATGACAACTTTTAAATTAATAAAAACATTGACAGCTTTCAAAAACGTAGATAGGGATACCAACCAAAGGAGTGTAAAAAGCTTTATTAGGAGGGTTCAGTTAGGCACTTTGCTTGATTCTCTAAAAATGCCTAACTGAACCCTCCTGATAAAGGGAACCACACCAGTTTACACCAGTTTGGGGATACCGATCAAATAGCAGTTGGATATAATTGTTTCATTCTGGCAAGACACAAGTCTAGGGAACCCTCGCCTCAATCGAAGAGTCACCCAGAGCCGCCCGCCCGGCCAAATATGTGACTAAATCGGGCGGGCGGCTCTAGGAGACTCAAACCCGCCCGGACGACCCTAGGGGACTCAAACCCGCCCGGGCGACCCCAGGGGACTTCTCGATCAAAAAGTCCCTTAAGAGCCCTTAGTCACATAATATTTGACCGGGCGGCGGGCTCTGAGGAACCTGCCGTTCATTCTTAACTATTCTTAGTATTGGGTTTCACAGTCCTACTGCATCAATTATACGAGCGATAGAACGCCAGTATGACAAACAAAGAAACGAAAGTCACTGACTTTGCCTGTCCATGTCCTAACACTACCAAGTCCCAACGGTGTTCTTGTCTTATTGGTCTTCGTCACCTTGCAATTGCACTCTTTTAGACTTACATCCTTGTTGCAATTTGCAGAAGCAGGTTTTATCCCTGTTTCCCTCAGAGCTGGTCAGGGTCGTATGCACAAGACAGGACAGGTATCAGTTGCATGCTGTATGCAGGCCTACTACATATAAACCAAGGTTTCGACTGGGAAATACCACTTGTGGGAAACTTCCCATTTCCCACTGTGAAATGTGGGAAGCAAAATGGAGTGGGAAATAGTAGGAAATAGAGCAAAAATTGTGCCAAAATTCAAAATTTTTGGCTTTATATTCCGTAATTTCCCACTATTTCCCAGCATTTCCCGTATTTCCCATATTTCCCACATTTCCCATATTTCCCAGGTGTCCAACAAAAGAGGGTGGGAAATGGGAATATTCGAAACTCTGTAATTGACAGAAAAAGGAGTGTCTACAGTCTGCATCTGTGCCCAGCAGTGCAATAAGGAACAAATTTAGAAATTATTATAATTCGACTAAAAACAATCAACTATAACTGGCACAAACAGTGTACATAGTATTCACATGGGCTATTCGTTTTTCTTAAATAAACGCATAGAATTTTAGATCCGTCTATAAATAATGTTCACTTCGCAATAATGATTACAAATACCCATTAGAAATAAAAATAAAAGCTATAAATAATAACTGGCCCAATTTTTGTTACAGTGAGCAACGCATTTATCTAAAGACATTGGCGCAGACAAATCCAATGGTTTGCTGTAGAATCATTTGGGGATGTTAACTAGAGAATTCCCTACTGCCATAACAGTATTTATTCTGAAGCCATTAAATGTTGGAATACCATAACGTCAACGTTAGGTATGATTTAGCAAGCTTTATTTTGACAAAAACTCAAAGATTTAGCAATTCAAGTTGTATTCAAGTTGTATTGGTCGAAGCAGTGATGTTACATGGTACATGAATTTATACTAATTTGCGTAGGTAGATTTGTGTGGGAATATAAGATCTACTAAATACTGTATCTTTACCCTACATTAGTTTGTACAATAAATTATTACCTAAAATAGGGATTCAAGGACTTAAAAATAAATACTGAATGCAAAATATGTGCATGAAGTATCAAATAAATTAATAATGTAATAATCATATAATTATTTATTGGTGATAGATTGGCATTTGCAGTAATTTACGTTTAAATTTAAGAATAAAAACTGTAAAATGTGAGTTCTATCCACGTCAGACAAATGTACATGCAGTTTGGTGATGTAAAGGTACATCTTATAGGCAATTTGCTAATTAATTTAAACCCAATGCCTACTAATTCTGAAACATGTCTTGGTTCAGGCCTTGTGCTTGTAAATAAGTCAAAACATCAAAACATAACGAAAAGTGGACATATGCATATTGTGTGTGAAGTAATGCCGTTTTGTTTGATAAAAACATATTTCACGAGCACTGAGTGCGTGTGTGGAGACTTTAGAAGATGTGTAGCAAGTTGAGAAAACCTTAAGTTGAGTTAGGAAAGATGCGATGAGTTGACTTATGGTTTGTTGGCTTAGCTCCCAATAACTTTTTACAACAATCAAGGAGCGACTGTGATAATAATTCATAAGTTGTCAAACACTTGGACATGAGCCCCACCCCATCGGTCCATCTATAGAAATCTCGTCTAGTTCCATGGCATTATATTATTACCACAATGAAGAGCATTTATTATTACTCAAGTAGGAAGAAGAGAAAAGGCAAAGGAGTAATAACTAATAACATTACTATTAACAGTTTCCAAGTTACATGGACGTAATATTAGTATTATGTGTGTTGAGCTAACAATATGAAATGCACTAATGCAGAGATATAAAAAATTCTTCTTAAATTCAAATAATGCATTACGTGTCTACGTCGTGATTAGGTAGATGATTATCCTGTAGCACACTACCACATACAGAAATGTATACAGCTCACTTTATGAATCCAACGACAGTAAATGACCACCGCCGTGTGAATAAAGTGTTTTTGCATTTATGAATAAATTTTCTATCTGCATTTAAATAAATTTACAAACGTTCTTGTTAAACGTAGGTGAAGGAAAACAACCAAGCTAAAGAACTGTACTAATTATTAAATATATTCACTAAACATACTTATACCAAATTGTTCTCATATAGGTGCATTGTTAGCCATTTTCGTTGATTCTTCATAAACCAAAATAAGTTAATAGTTTTCAGTGCAATAAATAAGTGCACAGCCTCCTCTAAATACAATGGTAACAACAGGAACCTTACTGTACTTTAATTTAATATTTCTTCGTTTATAAATATGTTTATATTCTTTCTTATCATAGATACCGTTATCTATTTTAAATTGCTGACACTTTCATTTAACCTTTGCAAAGGTCGAATGCACCAAGTTTAGAACTCGCATATCCATTCTTTGTGTGACAAATGCACAAGACGAGCAAGAAAGCACTATTGTGCATCATGTCCAAGCTTCGTTGCACAAAAAACACTTTTATGATTAAAATAAAATTATACATTACAACGGAGGAACATTCCATTACAGTCGAATATATTAAAACTGTACTTAGAAATGGCAAACTATTTACGACGACGACACCCACTGACTTCCAATTACCAGTAAAAGTAAAACTGTGAAATGAGTACCGGCCATTTCCAATTAAATTGCTAGTGAATGCGGATTTAATTTATTAAGTTATCCGTTCTTTATGTCTTTCCAACCATTCTTTCACCCTGCATGGCCAACCCACTGGATGCATTTGAATAAATTTATACATAGCATCAGGATATCTCCAGTAGCAAACTGTATGATAAATGACCAATCAAATTAAAGTAGGGATAGCGGTTATCCACTCGAATAAAAATTTAGGAACCCATGACCTATTGACAAGATCCCTTAATTTATATCGTCCGAATATGATTGCACAAAGTACTAAAAATATGACAATTAAAAAATGATGATATGCTTAATCTGTATCCCGTTCTACAAGATGACTGTTGTGACAGATAATGCTTGTAAACAGGAAAAGAAAGTGGAGCAAAAAAGTCAAATGAGGCAGGTAAAACGTACAACAGTTGAGACTTCAAGGAAAATTCCATAGTGCACCATCTTTACAAAGTAAATCTTAATGAGTACACCAGGTAAATGCAAAGCAGTATTCTCCTATGACAAATGACAGGTTGAATTTTGTAAATGCATTTTGATTCATGTGGAGTTTTTATGGAGTAACTTAATTCAGAATTGTAATAAAATTACAATAATCGATGAGACCCTCGATGGTTGTTGGCAGCATTGGATAGCAGTAAATTTTATTTTAACGGCCTTGTTTAATAATCTAATCTCTGTCAAGATGTCCACCTATAAAACTACTTAATCCAAGGAGAATGATTGAAAAATAAGACAATGTGGTTCACTGGGAGGAATATAGAAGCATATGGAGTGGATTTAGTGGTGGTGAATTAAAAAAGAAAGGAAAACCCAGATCTGCCTGCTGAGATTTGTTAAGCACTAACCTATGTTAATAGGTTTCAGCCAGTTGCCTACTGAAAATCTACCATTTACCTAGTTAGCAAAGAGAAGCCAGGAGTAATAATATTAGCGTCGAAATTGGATGAGCGTTGGTGTTGGATGTTTGCATGTCTTAGAAATCTGTGTGTGCATATATGGCTGGCTGGATGCATTCACTAGGAAATCATAAATACAGGTCATTGAATGGCTTCTCGGTGCGATTCGTTAAGCCATTTGGTGTTGGTGTCATGATGAGTGGGTGTCATCGTTCTTCTATAAATAGTGTGACTTTTGGATTAAGACGATACATATAGATAGAGTACAGCTATGCATCTTTGTAGGACACGCTCCTCTCCTCCTAGCATAATGACGACTATCTGTAGGACAAATCACAATACCGAAATGCTGTGATTGTTAAAGAGTTCGTTCGTTAAGAGACATAGTAGTAGCGTGTTAGTTAATAAATAATTGTGCTAGTACATAGAGGTGAGACAGTTAGGTGGTTTTTGGTCTGTGATTGTAATGGCGATACGTAATACTGCCATTGTGAAGGGATTAGGAAGGAATCAACTGAATTGTATTCATTGCTATGCATCTCTGAATATTATTTCATTATTAGCTTGCTAAAATTAATTCACCTCCACAATCCATTTCAACAGCCAGACACACGTACCTAGTAAACGTTTCGTATTTACTCAGGCATGGCAAAATTATTGTAAAGCACATCTGTAGGACATGCATATGCAATGCTAAACGAAGAAAGTAAAATATTTCAATGTTTATTTTCGCACTGACCTGAGCATCGATATAGTTATAGCAAACTTTACTGTGATGGTTATACTGAGAATGTAAATAGTATACCTAAATGTGATTAAAAACAAAATGTTTAGAGTTTCCCTTTCATTTCGCCGTATGTTTAGCTAGTGAGATGAGTTTCCTTGTTACTATGTATAGCTCTGTATTTATTTACTCGCAGACCCCAGCCGGAGAGAAGAGAGTCAGATCTGACAAACAGTCTAAATACAAAACCCAAATGACAAAATAGGAGTTACGTCTCTGTGTGCATTTCCATCTGTGGTCAGGACTTGGTGTGCTCTGCTGTGGCATGACATCAACTCCATGGCGTGGTTTTAACTGGCGTGACATGACATGGATTTTGTCCTCCTGTTTCTCTATTCTCTATATCTATCTACCGTACCCCTTCCTTTTGTTTTTTATGCTCTCTTATAACAACTTAAATTCAAATTTAATAGCAGAGCACATACATATTATAATGATACATGGAATGTTCTCGACGAAGCCATGCAACCTGCATGCATTTCGTACATTTGCTAGGTTGACATGGCATTAGTGCCTGCATAAATATTATTTAAAGTATATCAGAGGAGTTCACAGAATTACAGTCTAATTGTCTCGTTCTATATATTTATCTGTTAAGCTTTGGTTTTCGTCTTGGTCTGTTCATCTTTGTTTGCGGATATTCTAATCTCAAGATAAATTGCATATCCAGATAAAGCATCGTTTCACTATTTCACCTGAGAGAAGACACAGCAGTTTTACAGAAATTAATTATTGGAGAGCAGCTAAGGCACTGAAATCCAGGTCAGATTGGGTCAAGTCAAAGTTGGTTCTCGTGTACGCAGCTGTCGCATTAGTACATTGAGATCCGGCAAGCTCCGTGAGAGAAATGACCGTATTTACGACATTTCGTGCTTTTATTTTCTTTGGGTTTGTTTTCTGTGTACGAATTTCTTCTCTCCACACATAATATCGTATTATTGTGTGCCTAGTGGTCGTTGAGTTATGGGAATTTAACTGTCCTGTCCTGGAAATTGCAATTGGGCAAAGAGTATCTAGTGGATAGAGTATCTTGGCTCCATTAGAGATACATTATCCCAGGATGAGTTGGACTGTCTACCGAGTTGGATGACCAAGTCGACAAAGGAAGTTAAACCAAAGCAAAGGAGACCATAGGAAGACAGACCACTAAACGGCCTTTTTGTCATTGTCTTTTTTATTATAGATGTGACACGAAGCGACTGCCACGCTTCGTGTGACGTCGTTGAAATAAACAACCGGATTTCACTGAGTTTGGCTTGGCAGGGATCTATAGTCCTCTGAAAAGATCAACGGGGCTCTTTCTTAATAACAAAATGTCAAAGCTTAGTTACAACGCCTTCTCTATCCTTGCCACATGGATTAGCGTAGATTAGATGACAATTCAACAGATGAGATTAAACTCTTTACTTGGCTTTTTGCATTTGCTTGTCTTCTCACGCATTCAGGTACTCACGTTCACGTATGCCAACTCCTACACGGAAAATTCGCCTTTCCGAGGCAAAAGTGAACTCAGAAGAATCTTGTCTGACTATACAGATTCATACTTGTGTCTTTATGCAAATAAGGAATATGCAATGGACAATATTATTTGTGCTATCTGTCCCTGTCAGACACTAAAGTACTGCCTTCTGACTCAAAGCTAATACATATCATTACTTGTTTATCCAAGGGAGATAGTTCTGTCCTGTAGTGACCACAGGACACCTCCCACTGCAATTATCTTAGTGCATGAATATTGAATACCTATGCAGTAATGAATATATACCGAAGGAATATGCATGTATGCAGCATTTTCAGTGTAAGTGATCTATGAGTTCCGTTGTTGTCATTTATTCCCAGCTGAAATCACATCTACAACACTTAAGTTGCTCACTGCATACAAACGGATTTGTCATCTGTTCCATAGACATACCTTATTAGTACACTTCATAAATAACAGTCTTGTTTATCTCAAACTGCTAATTGTAACACCTTTTCTTTCACCCAGACATCTTCGTTCCTAATCTCTTTGCCATTTAAATTTTATGCATTCAACAGTTATCACTTATCTGCATTCCTGCACAGTGCGTATAAAGTAATACGGATTAAGTACAATACAAACCACAGTTAGACCTATCTCATTCCTCCACGGATATCCGACACATGAGCCCACATAGAAAATGTTATTCGGACTCCATGGAACGCCGTACTTTAAAACATTCTACGTAGGTATACTAACTTTTTGTGGACTATAACTCACAAATTATTTGCATAGTAATCTTGTGGGCAGAAATGTTCTCACCTTTAGCTAATATATTACTCGTAGGCATTAATAATCCATTATTTTCTTTCCATTTAAGTGAAATTATAATTAGCCATCCTAATTCTTATGTCACGTTCGCACATGTTTTTCGCTTCAATCCAATGTCTCATGCAAAGGTCCAACTTCTTTTATTAGTTTGCTCATACACTTTTAATTTCAATCCTTATGGCCTCATAAAGGCGCACTTGTAAATAGACAAATCCTTAGCCTTTGCTCTGTTTACTTAACTCTGTCCTTCGTTTCATGATATCATAATTTCGTCTGTTGTGAGAACTATACGGTACACAGTAGGAAATCTCTGTAGTATATGCAGGTGAACTTAAATGTTTGCCATTTGAAAATAATTAGTCTTGCATTGCCTGAGTGTAAGACACCATTTGCGATATACTCCTTGTACCTGACTAATTAATTATTTCCTTAAATGCATAACTCTGCGAAACACACGTCCACATCTTTATTCCCTGCGTCTACGTGAGAAATGTAAATCTACAGTTACAAAGATTTCATCCGACCTGCCTTATTATTAATCTTTGTAAGCGAGATCTTTTTATTACTCTTCCAAATGATCTGTTCAGAATCCAAAGAGGTGGTGTCTCAGTTTACTTAATACCTCTTATCGCCATGCTACTGCAATTATTACGTAACCTTTTATGCACAGCCTTGCGTGTTCAACATTTAATTTAGTCATAGATACGTGCATATTTTTCTCTAAGTGAAATTAACACCGATGCATATTCACCACGGCCCTCTATGTAAAAATACAAAATTACACTATTATTAAATCCAGTACGTAGGTTAGAAGGTAACCTAATAATATTTTACACGGAACTGATTTTTTACCATTAGCGGAACTTACTGTTATTAGGTGTGGTGCGGTTTCTACAATATTACATTGAAATTGCATGCATTTAATCCATGCACGCTTATTACGTTCAAGCATCCGTATAAAATTGCATTGCTCACCAATATATTTGTAGAAACAGAAATACCATTTAAATCCATCTCAAGTACCGTCATACTCTTAATAGCACTTGTGGTGAGTAATTTTGAATAACTCTGGTCTTTATTATGCAATAACAGATGCATGCATGAAAAATCGACTTTTTCAGCTGTGTACTTAAATTTAAAAATAATAATGTCAAATAAAATATGTAACTTTTGCTAAAATGCGTGAACACAGAAATGAACGAAGCAACCTGTTAGTGCCGTAAATGTTTTTCAATTACACAAGCGAAAGGTTACTACCAATTGCAATATGGCTGGCAATTTATTATTGTTATGGCGTTAAAATTCATTCACACAAATGCCACACATGATGCATAATACAAAGACACGAAAGACATGTACCTCAATTCAATATTATAATACAATTACTAGTAAATATATAGTGTAGAGTTTATGCCGCTTTTATGTAGTAAGGTACAGTACATAAGTCAACTAATTACACGCTCATGTTCATAATTACCTATCTATGAAGCAACATTCTCAATTGTTGAATACATACTACAGAATGTATTGGACGCTTTGCTTACATGCAATTAGTATGCATAAATATCATGAATGAGCAGTGCTAAGTTAAACAATGAGCTAATGCCAAGTGATAAATTTACAATTGCACTATAGGTCATAGATTAATCATGATACCAAGTGCCTATATTGGTATCTGTAGATACTCTATTTCACATATATATTAATGTTTAATGGTTCATTAACTCTCAGAAGGATTTATTAACAGTATCTTTGGAAATGAAACCATGCCGTGTGTCTTTTCCACTAACCAGAAGTTTATAAAGACTTTCTTAGGTACAAAAAATGCCTTAGGAGATCTTGAACCATTTGTTGACTAATATAAATGAAGTCCTTCAAATACAAATGATAATTCTAAAATATTGAGACAATTAGCAATTAGGTATAAATGAATGACTTAAAAATTTTAAATCAGGAGTGGAACAATAAATACATTGTAGACTGAACAAGAGAACACATTAGAACCACAACGCGTTAATAAGAGTTAATAAGGTGCTAATAAAACGACACACACTTTTGATCTCATTCGTCAGGAAAATCTTTCTTCCGTTGCATCAAAACAAACCAGGTCTACGCATGCAAACAATTATATATAACAAAATAGCCACAGTCCACTGCTTCCTACCACATATAGATACACGCATGCATAAAGTATACAGATTGATTTGACCCAACAGTAGCACAAAGGAAAGTTTAAACTGGATTAATATAATCAAACAAGTGCAGTTCTAGTTTTGTTTAGACTGAGTGATCAAATGTTCTTGTTTCGCAATAGAATTAACGCCCTATGGGTGAGCCTATTAAGTTTCTTACTAATTAATGGAAAACATAACACAGAAGAATTAGTAAATCATTTTCCACTCACCATCTCAAGAGAGGAACAAATAAAGCTCAATCACCATCTTCATAGAGCAAGACTAGAAAATAGGAGGCGGACAAGACTCGGCAGATTCATTCAATGCAAAATATGTAATGTGCGTGTGTGCATTACATAGAAATAATTTCCCTACATAATTTTATAAGCAAGAGACCACAACCTGTAAATTTAAAAGATGGAAATCTTTGCATCCGTTTCTAAAATACAAAACCTATTAAAAGTCACAGCTTAGAATTGCTCAACTTATATGCCATATGCAAGAGGTAATTTGGACTGTGGATACAAGTACGACTCGTATTTCCATTTTTCAGAAAGTTGTACGGCGAAAAATAGGCTTCAAAAAATAGTAATACTCTGTATTAAATGCTGATGAAAATACTTAAAATGGTATAATAAAAATATTGAATAATAACGTTATGGTTTCAAGGAATATGTAAGTTTATTGTCCGTGTTCACTTTATTTGAATAATTTAGCATAGACGGGTGCTGATAAGAAATAAATCAAATTCCCCAAAGAAAATAGTAAGTATACTACGGCATTCACAATGCATGGGTTTTTAAGGCTAGGCAATTTCATCTGATAGATAATGAAGACGAATCTGAGTAGACTATAGTCTGAGCAGAGATAGACGACTAGTGTGTTTGCATTTGTCGTGAAAGAAACGAGCTGAAAGAAGTACACGAACGACGAGCAAAAGTTCTTCGAGTTGTCTATGCAAATATCAACGATGAATGAACCTATAGAAAGGAACGGCAAACACGCCAAGTCAAGCGAGTCTAGAAACCCAGGTGCAAGTAAGGTCCGGTAGTACAGTAGACTATATTATTATGTAATCTGCAACTACAGCAAATGTATTGGATGCAAATGGTATGTGCCTTACCCAGGGAATATCTGCTTTAATCTTAAGTAAAACATCAAATGGATATTAGATTACTTAATTGCATTTCTGTTTTGATTGTTTCACTATAAGTGAATAAAATCTGTTGGTCAGTGTACAACTCTATTTCCTTTAAATGTTATTACTAGACTGATACAGATGACTAGAGATGGATCTCTGACAGAGACTAAAAACTTTGGATTAAAATCATTAGATGAAGTTGTGGAGGATTCTATTGTTTTTATGATGTTGATGTTGGTTTCATTGGTGCTGCATTAGATTAAAATACAAAATAAAAATTAAGGATTGGTTTCCTTTGCGGTTAGTTTATACAAGATTCGCCTATAAAGTCTGGTTTTGTCTCATTCTGGTTAGGTTCGGTCTCCAGTTCAGGGTTGGGCTGCTGATTTTTTCAACTTTATGTGATAATGTGAATGCACTTGAAAATCCACATGTAGCTAGATATTGGATTACACCACACACACAAGGAAGGGCTAGAGACAACAGTACAATGCAATTTAAAACACAGTCTAATGCTGAGTGTACTAATGAAAAGTAACATTTAGCATTTTATTGTTACATACATATGTGCATCACACGGAGATAATTACTTTGCAAAGGAACGTTCAACGTCTTTTTGTTGACGTCTTCATTAAGTAATGGAATCCATGTGTTGTGTCACTTAGTATTCCACTGCAACCTTTAAAAGTAACCCGACGCAACGCATCAATATTGCTAACTATAAAATTGGAAATACACATAAAAAAATTCATAAATTCGTAGCAGAAAATGTTAATGCATCTTCATCAGTTACTTTTTTGCAGTTGTACTTTCAACACAAAAACTAGTGTGTGTAATAATTGTATAATAACTACATTTAAAGGAAAATCTGTCTAAAAAAGAGGATGGCCTAATGTTGTTGTGCTAACTGGACTATCTCTAATACTTAGAGATGACTCTAATAGGCCCCAGTCAACTAATATAGTAAATGTGTTTAATATGCTGCAAAAACTACTTTTCTTAAAGAGGAGATTTTGTGAATAGCATCTGTCCAATTTGCTGGCGATTAGAGTAGTACTTATTGCATTTTCTATGGTACGTGAATTAAAGTTTCTTGGCGAAGGTCTGAAAGTTTCAATTGGAATGAATAAAGGCAGTTTTCACTTCCACTCGATTGCTATGGTTTGTGCTGTTATTTTCGTGAAAAAAGGGATGTGCCAGGTTTAACTGACGTGCAAGAGTTGGACATGTAGTGCTAGGGAGGAATCCACAGACATGGCAATGAAGACGGAGATGATCGAGCCACATTAAGAAGACAACCGTTGGAACTGTCAAAAACTACAATGTTCGCTCTGAGCGGGTTCACTTCTCCATAGATGAAATCATGTAGTAATAACTAACCGAGCGTCGTAAAGATAATGTTCTAAAGTCTAAATCACCGCACGTCACAAACTTGAAACTAATAACACGCATAATACAACATAATACTGAAAATTATGTGGAGGATAGTGCAAGAACTTCCAAAGGAAACCACTTTCGGTTCTTCCCTAACGGTACCTCCTTACTTCTAAGTCTTCTCATCGAGATACCCTTTAAAATGGAAATTAATAGCTTTGAACTTGCATAATATATTTGCACTATCCTATTTTAATCTTATTAATCGGGATTAATATTCATTTACATGAAACTGACCCCATTATTATGAATTTGCTAATTTTCTTCTCATGCAGTCAAATTTCGATTAATTTATCACAACTCGCATGCACTCAGACAACACCAAACTATAAAGTAGCTGTTTTTGGCGAGCTTTAGCAAAAACTACAGTCTGATTGTAAAGTCATGTGTGGTAGATTGCATCTTGATCAAACTTCTCATACATACCATACATTATTAGAGAAACTACAGCTTGAAAAGAGGCTGTTGCTAAAATCTTATGCACTGCCAGGCAAGTAATGATCATTGCACGCATATTTGGCCAACAGAATACAATACTGCTTCTTTGCAATTATAACTACCTATTTACGTAGATCTATTATCAAGATATAACGGATAGAGTAACTATTTTGTATGTACAAGTGCATTAAAGGGATGTAGCTCATGTTATTATGGTTTTACCAATTTACCCCTTCAGTCACAATCACAAAATTATAGTGATATTGAAACATACCTACCTAAACATAGTAGCTAATTATAAGTATACAGGCGCAGTCTGACTCTGTGAATATCATAACCAGGGAGTAGTGAGGGAAAACATTCGTTTTAATTTAAACTGTCAGTTTCCAGAGATAGAGTACAGCCAGTAGTAGATTGTAGCTAATTATTATGCGTTACACTCATAACAAATGGATTATCTACCCAGATTTGCACGTTACTGGCCATTTCTTGTACTGGTCTATCTAAATAGCATTCATTACAGTAGTTAATTCGACCATGTAAAACAAATTCCTAGTGCAGCTGCAGATACTAGTAGATGTCTGGCGTTATAATACTTATATATAGCTATGAAATTCTATTCCATGTAGTAAAAAGAGTCGTTATTTCCACAAATTCAAGTTAAACTGAATAAATGCGTTGAGAGGAGATTAAAAAGAATTTACACATCATGGACTATTATCTGAAAATGAGTTGTAAAACGAGCTTAGTAATAATATATCGTGTTCATGGTACTTACTTTTATTTTTTATCTCGAATTAAGGAATAATTTTTGGCAATCGAACAAAAATCGTAATAGCCAGTTTTGAACTTCGATGTTATTTTATTTTTCGCTGAGTTATTCCATCTTTGAGCAAAACAGGAAGTGGAATCGGCAGTACTAAACGCACTGCACACACAATACAGTACTTGTTCGCATCTTTACACATTGCGCTCTAGTTCAAGTTATTCATTATACTGTCTTTTACACCTAATGAATGCAATGTACACTGCTGAAATCACACAGCAATTTCCTACAACTATCTATGGTATGCTCAAGTCTATACATAATTTATTATAAGTATCTACCGTTCCACCTCAAATAAATAGCTATGGTTTACATTTACATTCATCTTGTTTTAACTAACAATAACTGCTCCGCTTCACAGTGCTTTGCATACATATGCAAACAACCTAATTTTATAACAAGAAACTGCATCTCCTGCTACGATATTACAATTAGCAAACGCTATGCTAAGCGCAGATTATAATACTATCAGTCTACCATATAATTTCACAGCAGACAGATACACGCCAATCCAATGCGGACCTAACTAACTAACATTAAAATATTTTAAGACAGTTTACAGTTTATTAGGATTACAGTTCATGCAGCTATCCCTTTGATTTCATAATAATTAATGCAAATAAAAAATCTGGCTGATTAATTTAACGAAACTAACGTTTAACTTTTAAGGATGCGAGAAGGCAAAAGTTTGACTAGTTTGCATAATTAGCATTAGGACTAGCACTCCCATCATTACGGTTTGTTGGGCTGTGTTATCCAATGTCCATGTTGTGTTGTCGCAACAAAAGATCTCATAACTAACGTTTAGCATTTCGTTTAGAGCCGTATGCTTGAGATTTCCGTCAGACCCGTACAATTAGTAAACCCAAAGACCATCCACTTCTAATAGGGAATTTCATTATGCAGGGGAGTCAAGTGTCGTTGCGTGAGAGTGGATACACAAAACTTGAGATTTCTTGCAAGTATTTGTATAGGTAGATACGAATATTCCTTGTGTGTAATTGATAATTTGACACTGCACGCAAAAACCAATTTGACACAGAATCCAGTACAGCACTTACACATATACTAATTATTATTATCATCCTTCCTACATCCAGCGCTAAGTGATTTGGTTCATCAGTATTATAGCATTAATTGTGAATTTAGGTGCACAATCATAAAATTCCTATTTCCACATTAGGTATGCTTAATAACATTTTGGTAATTTCTAATTATGATTTTATTTATCTGCGATTTGTTAACTAAATGGTGTCAATTATACACTACTTTCGTTAATTTTCATTTTATAAGAAATTATGGTAATTGAATATGCGTGTGGTGTATAGCCAAATGGATTAATGTACTAAAATATTTTGCATAATCAAGAAATGATTTATTAAGGCATGTACTATTTAGTGATAAGAAATAAATACCGTTGTGTTCAACAGTATTGTTGATGCAGCTAACAAACAGAGCACAGTAGAACAAACGTTTCTAAAGTTTAATTTGTCAGGAGAAAAGGAAAACAAAGTCATCAGAAGGATCTGAATTGTAGCATTTGTGTATAAGTAAGCCAAGATGATAAGGATGAGGCTCCGGCCGGAACTGACATTAAGAAATCTCAAAGGCAATTTGGTATGGCGAGATTCTTTTCCTTTTCAGCCAATTCCCTAAAGAATCTTGAGAAAATCTTTCTCAGACAATTTCTCAACGAGGAATTCAGTATGCTACGACGAAACCAAAATAAATGAGGCAAGTCACAAAGAGATTCCATTTTTGTTGGGATTTTATGTAAGGACATGTATTCATAGTACATTTTACAGGAATCATTATTATAAACTATTATATCCATCCCTGTGCAACAGGATATAGCATTTTAATTCTCAAAATGATTTGTATAGAAATCGTTGAACTTAATCGAAACACTATCCCTATCGATGATGCAAATCAACCTAACGAAGCGTTGTGCTCTTTGGAATAGAGTTCTGAATAATTCAGACTAAACGAGAGTCAAGTAAAGATCATCTATATACTTAGAATACTATAGCATTGTTCAACTACCTGGTTTTTCTAGGATTAGTAAGAAGACTAGTAAATACGAAAAAATGTTGATCTATCAAATGTGTCTCTTTGTCTGCTGGGTTCTGTACATGTAGGAGTCAATATTGAATAATTCCAGAAAACCTTTTGTGTCTAGTTGACAGTTGAACAAATTTGGCCATTAACTTTTTATCTGGTACGTTAACTACCTTGTATCTTGTTCATTATTACAACATGTTCCTGTTCACGAAGTGGTGTGGATGACATGATACTTCATAGCCATACAATAGTATATTTAATATTTATAAATGTATTGCACCGTTTAATTCGATGCTCAGATAAGAGTCTATAATCTCATTAAAAGACTCGTTATCGCTAGGCTGCTGAATAAATACATAAATTACAGAGTCTAATTGAAGGGATGTACTTGCACATGCATTTACATATGTACCTACATAATTCTTATGTGGAAAATGAAGAGCTTTGTTCTCAGCCACAGAAATATGCTGTGGCTGTGAATGATGTATCATAAATAAACTGAGAACACAAGTGATGAATTCATTTTTGTGTAACGAGACAACATTTCGCTTCGTTTTCAGTTTGGCCTGCACCTTTATGGCCTAGCCATCATTGCATATTACACACATTCAGCAGAGAAGATAACAGATTGCTTTTGTTTTACCAAATGATGTTGCATCATTTGAAATCATGTCAGAGTTAAGGTAGGTAAACTACGCTACATTTCATTTTCTGGTCGCAGTTTGTCTTTCAAGTAACAAGACACCAAACCAAACCACATCAGAATGAGGATGATGAGTAGTGTCGGTCACTTACATAACGTTGCCAACAACGAATGGAAGAAAGAGACATTGTAATAAGTACTTAATATCAACGAGCACCTCATTCAATTTTACATAAAGTAATGAGACTAATATGTCATCTTGTAGCTTGCAGATAGAAATATATTACTATTACATGCTTTTATTAGTCTAGAGCTGATTATGCAATAATACGCTATGACTACAGAAAATACCATCGAGACAGAGCAAAGGAAAACGAACACGATTACCTTCTAGGGTTTGTGATTTCAATCTGTTGTTTCCGTCTCACAACAATCGGCCGAATAAAGGAGAACCTTTTGTTCCGCAATTCGAAGATCTCCATATCCAAAAAATGACAATAATATCACCGAATAGCCTACTCATTGTCAACGACACGTAATGTTCTAGCCACTATTGTAATACTATACAAGTAGTTCACAAATTCCTTGAATCACTCCAACTTTAAATTCAAATCACAATCCAGCATACATTTGCTAATCTTACTTAGTACTGTTTGAATTTCATTAGTAATTACAAGAGAGCGACAGGGACTTTAACATCAGTTTCATTAAGCATTAACCATGGAGTGGGATTTTCAGTGTCTATAATTTGTCTGTTCTTAAAATGGTCATAAAATAGTTCGTATATAGTATTATGATATATTATGTATAGAGTTCTAGAGCGAGATTCACTTCCGCTTTTAAAGCCAGCGGTTGAGTTGAACGAATCGATTGACGTGGAATTGAGCGGAGTGGAGTCAAAAGTAAAATCAACCACCATGCAGAACAAAACAAAAGGTTCTAGTTGAGATGTCAATCTGTTTCGTATAATTCAGAGAGATAGTGAGACGCTTAGTGCTTACTTACAGTTCAAAATCACTCGGACTCACATCAGTCAGTTATGATAAAACAAAACACAATGAAATGACAATCAGTTCAAATGTTCCAAGGAAATCGATTCAAATCTTAATTACTGATTACTCCAGTTTAATCATTTGACTAGAAACAAATAGCTCACCTCCATACAATCCACTTGAACTATTTCAAGTTCACATCAAACCAATCAATCAAACTAATAATTCTCAAATGAGCTTATTGTTTCAGCTTAAGTCGAACTCGTGTAACTCATTCAACAGATTGAAAAACTTCACATATGGATTTGCTTGCTTTAATGATGAATTTGTTGTCCGTGTGTGAATGTTTAAAAGTCAATCCAAACTGCGGTTAGTCGTCGCATATATTTTAGAAGGCAACAGATTCAGATCAGAAAAAGACCACATTAGTGGTCTACCTTGCACTGAATAATGGAGTGGTATTTGAGCAGACGTAGAAATTAATTCTTGAACAAACTTTTCAGCGAAAAGTTTAGTAAAGGGAGATACTTTGAGCAGTTCCTTAATTCCTTAGTTTATTGGTAACTATACATCCATTAGCTACAGAAGAATGGCTATAGCTGTGTATAGAGTTACCTTTGAGGTTAGAAGGATTGTCAGTATATCTATGGTAGAATAGTTTTAATGGAAATCAGATGTGTATCTGGTTTGAATAGTGTGTAGGGATATTGTGAGTGACTCGAGTGGCAAGTACGTAGTATTTAGCAAAGGCCGCAGTTAGACTTGAATACAGTATTTACGTATCAATTGCGTAATTCCAACATTGTGGTGCTCTCCATGATATCTCAATCAGAACTTAACTGAATGCACAAGCAGTTGTTTGAGTTACGTTTGGTCTCAGATCATAATCATAAGTATTAATATAAATAATGTGCACTAAAAGTTTTAGCTCGAGATAGGGAGTATATAAACAAGAACATACACTTCACAACAGTACAGTAAATAGCAACTCATTTCCTATTCCAATAATAATGTCTAGATGTGATACCAATGTTGTTTAGCTTACCTAGCAGTAGGTAGCTATAATATTATTGTTATCATAGCCTTTATTTTCTTTGCATTAGTATGTGCATGAATATAAGACTACCTACAGCAAACAGTCCATTAAATTGCATTACATTAACTAAAGTTCAGTTCACAAGAAAGGCAATGCAGTAATAGGCTGCAGTGTAGGTCTACACCGAAGAAGCACAAATAATGGTACAACATGTAGTTAATTTCAATTTACAGATAAGTGAAATATAATGTACAGTACTGTATTATAAGTACGCTAAGTACATAATATCCTATATGTGCATCTGCTTAGGAATTCTTTTCTGTTGGCTGTTAGACTCTTAAGGCTTTGCTATCAGTCTGGTATCTTCTTCCGACTCGAGCAACTTGAACAATAACTAAACAAGACACTCACAACATAAAATATATTTTGTCCATCATTTCCATTACAGATATGAATATCTTTAGTGCAGTTTTGTTGTCTTGCTTGTCTCGTCTCAGTAGCTACTGCTATGCACACTTATACTTGCTCGCATTAAGGTAACATAATAATACTCTGTTTTAGTATGTGGCGGATGAAGAAATGTTAGTTTCCGCACTTTTCTCAAGAGTTATAATATTCTATTTCACAGCACCATTATTTCTCTGTCCCTACTTTTGTAGGATTAGTCAGTCAGCTATGCACACATTATTACAAATCATTCCTACCCCCAGACGTACATACGCTTTCAGGTATCTAATGAGTTCTTACGGGATTCCGAGCATTAATGTTCCTCAGATTGCAATACGAAACAACCACCAAAGAATGTCAACGTTCACATCTAAAAAATCACAGACTACCTGTAAAACACACACAGATTTTGCACGACCTCGGTTGAGACACAAAAGATCTATATTAAGTAGTCAATTGGAAAACTGTCAATTCACATTTAATTATTCTATTTTACTATTTGCTAGTGTCAAACAGTAAATAAAATTAAAGATTCGAATTACTATTTGCTAAACTATGGTAGCTTTGTTGCTGAGGGTTTCTTTTTACTCCGTTGGCTAATTGCAAATGGAATAGAAATTATATGATACTCTTTGCTTGGCAGATGGGCTCAGAATGATTTTGTGCTGGGGAGATGCTGAGGAAAAGGTGAGAATTGTAGCATACTGTTTCAGAGTTACAGCAAGAAATCATTTTGAATTGCATTACATAGTTAGGTAGTACACAGCACAGGTAAGTTGCTCCTACAACAATGCGTCAGACTGGGGCAGCTTAAGCTCACGACTTACATGCACTATGGATCTGCCCTGCAACTCCTCAGATTTATAACTCATGTTACATTTCACAGACCTTTTCTGTGTCTTCGTGTCTAACGTCTACACTTTTAATATTCCCTACCCTTACATTATTCCTATCCATCTTACAACTGCAATTAATAGCATCTAACATTTACCTACCTTTATTGTAGTTTTTAATTGTACCCACGCTTACGCCTTTCTATTTAAAACATACGATGACAATTCTCAGCTAAAATCATTTGCAGATATTTTCGACTTGCTTTCAGTTGTATGAATATGATAATTAATACGTTAATGCCATCATCTGAAATACAGATACAATGCCATGGCAGAAAAATATATTGGTCTGCATTAGTAACTTATCTGCAAAGGTCTTAAATAAATAAATAGAAACGGATGAGTTAAGTATATAGCATTCTGTGCTTCAATGTGCGTATTTTTGACCTTAAGGGGATTTCTATTCGACATTTTAATTTTTATTCCACAAAAGACACTTGTCCATATTAATGGAGCATTCTTTCGATAGGTAAATTTTTTAAATTGTAGTATCTACATTTGCATCAACCATATTTATTATGTCCTGGATCATAACAAAATGTGGCAAGGAAAATTGTGCCAATGATTATTTTCCAATATTTTTGACAATAAATTCAATAATAAATTATGAGTAGAATAGAGTCAAAAAAGGGTCTTGTAGCAAAAATGTTTATGGCCTTTCTTACCACTAACAGAATTCCAGCAGGAATAATTAAAGCTTACGATACATTTGGTTAGTTAGGTTCAGTAGAGATAACTTTTACAATAATTTACTGCAGGGATTGGCATGTTCAGTAGTGTGAATGGAAATATTTTCAACATAACGGTACAAAGGATGACAAGGCTATTATATTATTCAAAAGCTCACATCAGCTAACAGTTGACAGTGGACTGAAAATTTAAAGCTTATCATGTGCACCTTAACAGTATATTAACATAATCGTCTAGGAACGAAATAAATAAAATTCCATGCAATTGCTAATGGTATGAATGACTTTCGCTATATTTGCTACGTAACTGTGACTTTCAAACCCTCAATGTATTAGAGAAACTTAATTTTGTCAATACTGAACTGCCATTGATATGCGTAGACTAATAACACATATAGTCTACGTACTACAACGATATATGCAATGCGATTACATAATAATATGAGTAAATTATCTATGATTCTATTTGACAACTAATGCCAATTATTTTTACCACTTTGTTTATGGTTTGGTTCGATTGTCAATTAGGTGTGTGTCTACTTAGGCTTTGTTCCTTTGTAGACACAAGCAAAAAAATTTAAATTGTATTTCTAGGAAAGTACAGATATTTAACTCATGAAGATATTTATGTAGATAAGCATGCAGTAGTTTATTTTGAATATTACCAAGGGCAGTTCCACGTATTACCATTACACTAGTATCTGTACTTTTCCTAATTATTACACAACATAGGCATTTCGTTTGCAATAATTTGCAAGTTGCAATTTGCTAATTGCAAGTCAGCTTTACAGGTGTAACTGATGAATGTAAAATAATGGTACTATGCATTGCACTATCAGTATAGACCATAAATTACGCTATGGAAAAGATAATAAACATATTATAAAACAATGTAATATCACAACACAGAGAAATAGCGCGTGAAGGAAGACAATTTTAATTTATTTTGGCAAGAAAAAGCGTATTCTCCGAGTGGCAGTTCACAAGGTCAACAATCGGTACCGTTTCATTGTCCATTGCTCTGCTATCGTTTAGGCTCATCAAAAGTAAAGTAAGGTAGATAGTATCCTATGAGCATGTGCAACAGAATTGGAAAATAATCTTGAAACCACACATAAAGAGGAAAGCAGGCTAAGGATTTCATAAAATTATACTTCTGCATTGAGTGTCTTCACTTGGTTCTCTAAAACCATTCCAGCAGCGATCTTATAGACATCGGCTTAATACGCAATCTACTAGTGGAGCTATGCGAAATAACAGTGCCCATACGATACATAATTGTTATGGGCACTTGTGCATGTGCTGTCTACCTGCTAGGGGCTTGATATACTTTATGTATCACAAATATATTTTTCAAAAGGTCTTTTCTCTAATGATTCACAGAGGTACACACTCTGGGCATAAGCAGCACTATAATTTACTCGTTCATTCATTCAACTCCACTTTGCCAACCAAGGATTGCATCTACAATACTGGTACAAGGCAATACATTCAGGTTTCCGTTTTTTGTTTTCTTTCATACAATATAACGTTACTCGCAACAGATTAACTTTAATAACGATGATAATAATGGCATATCTTGAGCATATCTACATCTGCTAAATCTATGTACTCGAGAACGTATCATATAATACCACAGACTGCAGCTACAAAGACGTGCACTATGAAATTGAATGGGAATACACGAACTATAGAAAATAAGAGCAAAACAATACATTAAACATCCATAAAGTATTATTATGCATTCAATTTGTATCTTGCGTATATGTCAGAGGCAATTTACTACTAGCAACTGGCAACACCATCCCACAGTCGTCAACGTCGTATCAAAAATATCAAATCTTTTGGATTGCTAAGATTCTGAAGTAATAAGAGTAGTAAAAACAAGAATTAAACCCAATTCTATTAAGCATTGAATTTAAAAAACGAATCAAATCCTACGTAGATAATCTTTGAGTGATTAAACAATTTAACGACTAAACTAAGTTGTGAAAATTACCACACTTTAAATAAAAGTATGTAAATACTTCTACCAACTTCCGTTTAATTGTATCTTCTAAGCAAACAAACTAAAATAAACTAAATAAACAAAAATTAAATTTCATGTAGATTTGATTTATGTGAAAAGAACATCAAGTTATCCGCAGAAAAATGTTTTGATGAAAATCAAAACGGAATAGATTTTTTTGAAAGCTTTCTTTTTTTACCACAAAATTTTAGAAACAATTTGGGTTTTTCGGATTTTTAACTGCGTACAATATTTATAGCTACCGGATGATTCCATATATAAATGTCCCAAGCCTATGATAAAAATTTGAATTTTATTTAAGCAAATTATACTTAATTGACCCAATTCTGTCATCACTCAATGGGCCTACGACATTTATAATATTACTTACAATACAGGATAGACTACTACATTGGAGGAAAACAAAACACAACTAACTTGAATTAAATAATTTGAATCTACTGGAATAAAGAACTGAATTTCCTAACATTGGTAGGATGTTTTTGTCTAGTCGTCATAATTTGCTTGAGTGCTGCGTATCTACAATATTTTCTTGTGTATATTTATTTCTACTGCCAAGAAGGATAGCCGACTCTAAACAATTTTTTTGATATAGAGACGCTTGGTTCTTAATAAAAGAATGACATCATCCACAAATGCGTATGCAGATACAATAATGAAGTATATATAATCCCTTTACGTTTTTCCCCTTCGTATTCATTTCAAGACTAATAAGGTGATATGCATAAAGAAAAGAGCCGAGCCGATGGATCGTTAGACAAAAAATTTAATCAAAACGCTAGGATGGAGTTCTACGACCAACCTTGACTTCCGTTATTCCTTTGACGCGTTTTCAGCAAATATTTCATAATCTTGCAAAAACGAGATTTCCAAATGCTGCTCCTCTCTACTCATTAAGTTCATAGTGAAATTATTAATTAACATTCGTGAGCATTTGACCATCCCCCAATGAACTCTTTCTGAAACTTGAGGTTTATTTGCCAAACTAATTATCAAGTCTAGCTATGCACCAATCCTAAATGATACTTTAGTACATGTGCCTATGTATATAAAATCTGCACGCCTATTTTTCACACTCACGTACTAAAATGAAGTTTCTGCGGATTTCTTTCCTGTTTGGTTACGTTAAGGTAGACACACGAATTTCTACGCAACTGCCTACAATAATTAATTATGCATTAATTAATTTTATCACTCAATATAGAAACAATTGAACCATAACATTACGTTTTTAGATAACGTTTAGTCGCCAACAAAATACTGAAGATACACTTTCAACTCGCATATATGCGTCTCTAATGGTAAATGTTTCGCTTCTGAATTTAAATTTGACTATTATTATATATTACAGTATTCCCCAATGCATTCAGGTACAAGCGATTCAGTCATCTAGCAAAAAGTCGCTCTCCCAGACAGACTCCTTTCAAAGAAGAGCACAACTGTATGATCGGCAATCGAAAGTGAGTTAAAATGTTAAGTAGGAAACCATCTCATTAGTTTGCGTTATTTGCGAACAGACACAGAATGGAAAGATTCTCGAAGCACTTTTTGTTTTGCACAGTCCAAGGTATAGTATCTGTATGTATCTGTTTTAATCAGATTTAGTATGGCATCTGTAATTGTTTGTATACACCTGTGTAGATACAGAGGTTTGTTGTGGAGGGAATGCAGCAGTGCATAATGTGTATGTAGGTACATTCTGTTGTGATTTACTGAAAGATTTTATTGTACAATCATATAATTGCAGAATAAAGAGTGAAATTATTTTTACTTGCTCTTTTACTTGTTTATCCTATTTATACAGGCGTAATACAGTCTAATTCCCATTGAGGCCTCAATCACCTCGTTGTCAGTTAATTCAATAATCCTCTATAGACAGATAACCAAGCGAGCAAAACAAGGTGCTTTGTTTAGCTATCCTCACCTCATCATCATCATTACATTTTAAACTCAAATCTTGTGGCATCAGTGCTTATACGCAAGCAAACAACATACATATGAGCTAACTTCAATCTTATCTTCTCCATTATGTTTAGACTTAATTATTATCTTCATCAGCATTTAGCATACAGATAACATTAAATGAAATAGACTTTTCTAAATGTTATCTAAGGGACTAATACTTACCGATGCACATACTAAAGCGAAGCACGTTCTCTAATTGAGATTCATAACCAAAACTCAAGTTTTACTTCTTACCAATTCGCACAGATATCACGTAATTCTTAATTAAATTAATCGCCAGGTACTGCCAGTACCTAATAATGTATATGCACGTTTAACAAAAACTTTTACTCTTCTGCATGTTTGCACATGCATGATGCATTTTAGAATATTATTTACACTCGATTTTACTACGGTGTGAAACTTAAGACCCATTTACTACGTACAATCTCACTACATAGGTAACTAGCGTTTTGTTTTCATTTTATTACGGCAATGTGATTAGTCTGATGAGTATCAGGAGATACGCAAATCTATGTAGCGACAGTGCCGTAAAGATTTTCAAATTATTTATTAAGTGGCATTTAAACATTAACTCCAGGTAATAGTCATTCTGTTACGAAAATACGAAATTTATGTATACGTACTACAATTACTAGGTGAGACACACTCATAAAATTAAATTCGTTTAACGTATATCTAGATGGTCCATACTACTAATGCGCAACTGAGTGGTTGACTGGGCTTTGCGGCTTTGCAATACTTGCTGCTGTTTTGTCAGAACGAATGTAAGTTTAGTGAAAGTTTTCTCTTTATGTATCAATTGATTGCAATTGCAAATAGGGATAGGTGGAAAGACTATCAGAATTTGCCCCATCTTTAATTATGGTCCTTGCTCATAAAACAATAATCTTATGGATAAGTTGACATTTTATTACGACTTTACGATTAAGCATGTTAAATTAACTCCAAATTGTAATGCAGTAATTTATACTACGGAGCGTAGTGACACAGTAACAAATGCATTTCGTGCCACTAGCACATAAAAAACTATAGGATGATTACAAAATTTCTATGCAATTGTCTGCTAAATTAATAGTCGGATGGCTACCTAATAAAATTGCAAATAAAAATTGCCTAATGCCTAGTTGCAGGTAGGACTTCAATGGAATTGAGAGAAATAAATATACCTGTAATTTTTTACTCGTAAAAATTTTATTCCAACTTCAACTAGAATTTATTGTAATTACAATTTTTAAAGCTCATGCTAATCCACGATCATTGGATCGGACGGTCGGTGTCTATTTTTTACAGTGCACACTAATTGAATGACATGCTACTTAGTCAGGGATTACTAGTAAGCAAATTTAAAATACTAGCATTTAGCCACGCATATAATTATTACCTTCCTTTCACTTTATGTAATTTATGACTAAATCCAATTGCAATTAATGCAATTCTTCGAAATAAAGCTAAATACAAAAGTACTGATTTTTACACCAAACCGTCGAAAGGTTTACGTGTGATGGCTACGAAATCATGAGACAATAGTATTTATGTTAAAAAACTATAACGACCT
>JABASH010001461.1:0-26019 GCA_019776445.1 Tomocerus maximus | reverse complement strand
TTTACGGATGATTTCTTTCATTCTAAAGCGAAGGCTTTGCGATTCAATAGTGAAGTAACAAAATAAAATGAGCATTAGACGTTTCTACAATGTTACATGTCAAATTGCAGTTAAAATAATGTGCATTACGCTCAATGAGTTGTAACTTTTTGATTCTATTGACGCATTTAACTAAAGAACAGTAATTCAGTACGCTATTTATGATTCCACATCGTCAATTTGCAAAATATTCCACATCGAGTTTGACAAATTGTCATTGCTACTTATTTTTTCGCTACTTATGCTCAACACTTTCTGTATTACATGCATAATCATGCAGTTTTCAAAGACGTTGACAAGTGAAATTCGAGATAACTTAATAAACATCAATTGGCGCAAACTATTTTAGAAACGGACAATTGCAATTTGAATAATGTGCCCCTTTAAATGACATCCCTAGTTCTTTAATTTGAGGTGCCAAATAATTAAGTGCTATTCAAAAAGTCAGAGCTAGAAAAACTGCTTGTAACCGGTGAGATACTGGCAGAAGTCAGAATTAGAGATGCAAATTGTAACTAAAGGCCTGATCGATTTCTCCCAAGAGTAAACCGGAGTATTTGAAATCAAAAAGTGCAAAGGGTGCACATCCTGTTTGGTACATCTCGCACACCCTGCCCTTTAACCAAACGTGATGCAATTTTCTCACTTTAGAACTTTGTCTTATGTTTCTGTCTGGTTTGGATTGACTTGACTTGTCGCAGTCAATAAACCTACAAAGTTGCAATACCTCCTCATTAAAATGTTTTACAGTTCAGTAGTAATGTAATTGGATCTGATAATTTGCTTATAAGAAGCTCATTATTTTGCGAAGCCTATAAAATGAATACAATTAGTAATACACAAGTAGACGGCAATAAATAATGGGGAATCAATAAATATTTTCTAAAGATTAGATCGGTTATTTCAATAGTGATGTGTTATCATTAGCATAAATTCTGCACACAATATGATCCTAATAGCCAGGTCACAATTTTTTATGTTGATCCATTAGGACAGATACTAATAAGTACATTATTATAGTAGGTCGTGATTGTGTGGAAATAGTGTGCTAGGATAGTAACTCTGCGAGCAAGAATTATTTAACCAAGTCATAAAGTAATCACTTAATCATACCATTTGTGATGTGTGCAGGTTATCTTGAATAAAGAATCGTTATTTTATTTATCTGTACATACGCAGACGTACTCTTACCAGGGCATACTAACATATAATTCTGTATTTCTTTCCTGTTTGATTGAGTCGTTAATATTCACTCACGACCAGCGGACAAGTATCTACGTTAATTTATAGCCTATATCTTTGTCAACTATTGAAATTCCTCTATCTGAGTAAACAGCTTCAGATAACAACTCGTAGCTGACTTCTTTTGTCTTTCTTGGGAAGATTTTACTTAATGCTTTCAATGTCAAGTCATTTTAATCTGCTATGAATTAATGTCCAGATTCTATACTTGTTTCATCTTTACCTATATCGACCTATTGTGTTACATTCAGTATACGATGTGATTGTATGTAATGTAAAGTACATTTGTTTCCGAAGTTATTCTTCAAGCTATTTTATTTACTAATGTCGTATATTATTGTTACAAAATTGTTCACAAGATCATTGTTACACTTACCTCGCGAATATCTACAGATAGCCTAATCAAACCAAATATAATTGTGCTGTTGCGTATTAATTGTGTCTCAGATATTAATTGTGGTTTATTTTAGTATACCACCCTCTATGTAATTGGCAGGTGCTAACAGAGAACTGTATGTTGAGATAGTTTAGTTTAGAATATTGAATTTACAAAAAATGTAAATGATTGAACAGGTTTATAGATCTGCTTTACAGTGACAATGACTTGTAATTAAAACTAAACTCGATTTTGTTGGTTGACATTTGATGCTAATTAGTTTCAACACCCGAAAATTCGTGACACAGTAAATGTAAATCTAATTTGAATATTATATAAAGTGTGGGATAGACAACTATTTAAGGTAAATAGGGAAGTATGTATTTTTATGTATCTGTAAGTAAGTAGGTATAAATTAGCGAATGTTAGGTCGTTTGTTGAGTAAGGGTGAACGAATAGAAATTAATTTTATGAGCTGGTATTCTACCTTCTTAGAAAAGTGGCAAATGAAGTGACGTGGTCTACTACTAGACACTACTTACTCACCATAAGAATTCTATTGTCTCAAATATGCAGAAAAAACTCAACTTCCAACTGCGACCTTGGTATGTCACTGTTAGTGGTTTTAATGCATTTCAGACATTCCATCAATAGTATACACACCACAGAGTGGGATCTGTAGCAAAATACCTATATGCACATAGCAATCTACTATAAACATAAAGTAGCTATATCGTGTTTACTCTGCATACTTATTATATCCAGTAGTATACTCTGTGTGTGAAATAAAAAAAATCAGGATCACTTCCTTGTGTAGCATAGGCAGTTAGCTGGATCTTATTACGTACTCACTTAGGTATGTACTATATTATGTGCATTTCTATGATTGTATAAATAAGTATATCTGATCTGAACTGAACTATAAAATTAGTTTTTTGCTCCTTTACTCCAACGAAGTCAATAATGAATGCAATTGAAATTAATACACTCACAATACAATGCTTTGTGATTACTATTTATTTGTGATATGTACCTTAACATTCTGTACGTGATTCGTATGTTAAAATAAGTCCAGATGAAATAATCATGTATCTTATAATTTCGCGTACTTGTTTTGTTGTGTACACAGTACAAGTCGTAAGTCGTAATGTCACAGATCTCGCCAAAGCATTTAGTGGCTAGTTTTTTATGCACGTTTTGCCAGTGTTAAGTTCAAATGTGTATCTGTCGAATGTCTAATTGAATTTCAATCCATGGGATACTTCCGTATCCTAATCTTTAGTTAACGCCACGTATCCGTGATATGCTTTGTGTTATCGATGACAATTTCGTATGAGCCGGAACAACTTCTTCTACAAAGAAACTTTTATCTCTGACTCAATCCTTAGTCATTGTACAGCTGTTTAATTATATCTATTATACGTCAATACATTCCCGAGGAAAATGATCAATGTTACAAATTAAGGATGTGACAGGTTGGGTTTCCTCTGACTTTCATTGTGGTCACTAATGGCACTTTGTTTCTTGTAGTTAGCTATTTGTGAGAAAAAAGATGAGGTTTTCAAACAACTTTCATTGCATTTTACCTTCTTTCTTCCCTGTTCAAATAGACTGTGTGACATTTTCTTGTTGTCGCGGAATGCTTTATTGATTTTCTAAGTAATGTCGTAAATTACTTACCTGATTGTCCCATTTCTTTCCACTCACAAAGAGAAAATGCAATTTTTAATGTAATTGCTGCAGGTACATAATGGTAACATCATCTGCATCTACAATGAGAAACTGGGGAATTTATCTAGCGCAATAGTCCTTATGCTGCGATATTATAGTTATTAAATTAATTGTGGTTTACAGAATTGTTGTTGTGATATGATTAAAACAATCTTGATTGCACCCGACCCTAATCATTGTTTTCTTAGTGCTACATATATGTGATTAACTTCCAAATGTCCTTCCATTCTGATTGTACATTCAATACACGTATGACGTTATGTGTTATGTAACAGCATATTGATTTGCAAAATTACTGACAAATACAGATAAATAAATAAACACACCTTGCATATTTGGTTCAATTTGTTCTTAGGAAAAACTTGTGAGAAATAAAAATTGTTATCAGATATCTCAGTGATTTCGAATATTCACCCAAAGGAGTCATGATAGGTAAGATATATTTAGGTTGTAGGTAGGTATAGGTGTCCTAGCTATAGTTTCTTCAGTTTAGACAGTAGCGAAATAAGTTGCCCTTTTGAATGAAGTAATTTGCATTGTAATTTTATGGGACAGTACTTGACAGAATGCACAGGTATTAGATTTTGAAGATTGTGGTTTTGCGGAAAGACTAAATTAGCCATTAAAACGTAGATAGTGAGGTCAAACGCAGTGCTTGAATACAAAAGACAGTTTTATGATAAATATCATAGCACTCAAAGTAAGAGTGGTTGAAAATGATACTAAACGTTATTTTTAAGGTAAGCTGTAACTTTTGAGCTAGGTAGATGACTGTTTTTGCTGATGTATAATAATTGCAATCATGAACAAAGTATAGTAGTAATACTAATCACGGTTACTGTAGACAAGGGGTACCTACTTAGAGGTCTTAGTTGCAAGTGTTTAAGATTTCATGGCACAGTGTGGTGTAGTGGTGGAAGACAAAGTTGAGATTAAAGTTAGAGTTTGGACTGATTCGTCATGCACGTTGAATGCAAAGTAAAACTTGCAAGAGATTACGTTGTGCAAATATTATTTCCTTCTTTTCTGCCCATCAAGTACATTGGGGTGAATAGGATGTCCTTGTCTTGCTCTATAATTAATCACGTAAGTTTCAAGAGTATCTCTAATTCCAAGAATCGTTGTTGATTTTGTTTAATCTTGTACTTGCGGTTTCTTGGCTCTTATTGGGCACTAGTCTGCATTAATAATGAATTACCTAACGGACATTAAAAAATGTAAAGGTTGTTGATTGCTATAAGCATGGGATTCCTCACTTTTTACACTCGCTTTCTCTACTATTTGTGAACATTTCTCATTATTTTCTTTGCTGCCACAAAGGAGCTTTTTGTAGCCAAAAACTTCCATCACGTATTGTAGTAATAATTTTCTTAAATTAGCGCGATGACAAGCAACCTATTGTAACTGGTAGAGTACAAGTTGCCAGTATACTAATGTTAACAATTATGATTACATATATATATTCCCATTTTTATCAGAAGCCAAACTATGTCTGATAGCTAAGACACATTGACAAAACACTTTGGCATTGTCTATTCATTATTTCCTATTTGATTTTGAATTATTACGAAGAAACTGTGATTCTACGTGTAACAAAATGATTTTCATGCATCCGCATTTAGCACAAGAGTTCTAAATAAGAGTACCTAAGCTATCGTTAGCTGAATATTTAGTTCTTTACGAGCTCAACAAACACAATTAGTTTGCATTTTCTGTTCTACTGCATGACAATAGGAGTGAACAGAGCTTTTCATTTGCTTCCTTACTTAAATGCTAATTGATTAGTCAGTTTTTGAACCTGAAGACAAGGTTTCTGCATTCGTGGTCACAAGCATGTATATTTTATATGCGTAGTAGTGCATATCAAATACAAAGTTGCATAGTTATGTGCATTACATTGCAATAGTACATAATAGAAAATAGAATGTAGCGTTTGCGTTGTTATTTGTGACGGACTTTTGTTAGCTGTCATTATACTGGGATCTAATCTGATAGTTAGTTGAGTTAGCAAGTTAGCTCTGTAAAAGTTTCTGTTCAGTGTCAATCAGCTTTGCTAACAATGGTGAGTTGGTTAAAAATAGGAAGGAAATTATTGGTCTTTGAGATGCCTGCTTATTGCGTATGATTTATATTGTATGTACTAAGTCATATTATGCATCCATAAAATTTCGTAGCTATTATTAGTGTTTTATTTGCAGGTCTATTAAAATTGAGTAGTAAATGGTAGGACGAGTAATAAAATACGTTAGCCAGTTGACTCAAGTTAGATTGACTGTTTTACTATAGAATTAAATAGTGCCTAGTTGTAGTACATAAAGAAAGTCTACCGATAGTCTGTCACACATAAATCGAGTTTGTTGGGGGCGCGCCTTGTGTAAAAGCCCATGTGCAAGAAGAGAAAGAGTTCAATAATAAATAAACACACTTATAATGCACAATTACAAGTCTGAGGTACTAAAAGTACTCAGAGTTGAAATACCTACATTAGTTTATGCATAGGTATGATATATTTATGAATGGCAGGTGGAAGGGTTACAAGGAGTTACGGCTTGCGAGCAACATCAGTCCTTACATTACAATATTCTCTGTACAATACAAATGACTGCAGTTGCAGGTTGCACAGTGAAAAATTATCCGGTTGGCGAGAGTAAAGTGGACTATGTAGATGTACACACGTAAATGTAAGGCACAACATAAAAAATCTTGGGCTAATTATGACAATAATTTGTCTTTAAGGGCAGATGTAGTCCAGACTAGAGCAGACATGTTATTTCACTTTTAAGTGCATTACAAAGTATAACATCAGATACACAGATGCCTAACTACAACTACAAGTACACATGTATTTGTATAGATACTTATCCATTAACTTTACATTTACCTACAATGAAATACAACCTACTATGTACTTATGATTACATTACTTACATGAATCGACATGCAAGTGATAGTACATCCAGATAAACTACCAGGCTATGATTTCTTATGTCATCTTTTAAAACAATTCTCTCATGGCAAGATAGATTTTATGAGATTATAATGTATTGACATTACATCATGCTCGAGTTATAATTATCTTAATAGCCAACATTCATTACAAACATGAACGATTAATGACTTTTGAATTTTCTCAATTGATGACTTATATCTTATTACCTAACTTCATACACATTATACAATATACCATAGTACGTTAGCCGTAGTTCTTGTTTCCCGATCAAATTGCATTTTCATTGAATCGAAGGAGTTCACTCTCTGAGGCCATATCGAGAATTACAGAGACCTTCTGCTCCCTACATCAATATCAAACACTACTCATCGTGACATCATTCAGTCTGGTCCAATTATTATTGAAAATAAGTGGCATAGACACTCTTTGCATTGTTCCCAGCTACAGCCTACTGGTTATTCTATGGGATAATAGATTTATTATATTACCGACAGATTTTCTTTGAAAAATGTTGAAACTGTATAGATCTGAGTGTTCAAAAGTAATTGGTTCTGAATATGGATTCTTGTATTTACATATAGTGTCACAATCGACTGCTGAACTTCTGTTTGGTTAGGGGTATCTATGTAAATAAGATGCAAACATGACATATCAGTACGAAAGAGTTTATTTGGTTTGTCATGTAAGTGGGAGAGACTTGATTGAAATACTATTAAATAGAGTAGGATACACTTGGCATAGTATAGTGAAGAAAACATTTTGGAAGTGTCGGGCGAGGGTGAAAGAAAGCTGCCAGCGACTATAAAAGAGTTGAATTAAATTGACTTTAGAGTTGACTGGAATGGATTGGCTTCTACTAAAGGCTTGTTCTATGCTAGTTGATGATTCATGACGTTTCTCTACGACAAGATGATAATAATATAAGATTAGAATGGTACGAGTGGCAGTTGTATCAGAGTCATATGCATTGGGAATTGAGACTAACATTTTATCTAACACGGTCACAGAGCAGAGCCCATCCTTGGAGAAGGATCATAAACTTCTCGAGAAAATGTTTCAATATTAGATGTGATCACCATAAATAATGTATTATTACACTGTGGCTAATACAATTTAATGGATTGGGTGGTTAGGCCAGGCCACATCAGCACTATTACAGCCTATGTGACTGACTAACCATGTTCTTCTGTTCGGAGTGTATCCTGTCCTTATTTACCCATTCGTCTTCGACTGACTTTATTTTACTAACTAACTGGGCAAGTAAGCTAACTGTTGGTAGACAAGGAACACGCCTTTTGCCAAACCAAGTCAAGTGATCACAAAAGTAGCAAACAATGCATAAAGATACATAAAGTCAGACGAAAGCAATTCAAGTCTCTTTTAAATGATCCCACAATGATATTGTTTGTTGTCTGTAGTCCACCTATTTGGAAAGGCTTTACATATGTTTAAATATGTAGGATTTCTAATAGATATCAATTTGATTGCTTGTCTCTGCTCCTTTCCTCGTGTCTTCCACTATTGAAATCTCTACTACGTATCCAAGTAATTATGTATCTATAAGGCTGATGCTGCTCCTGCCAAATAGATAATTTACTCGTGGAATTAGCGTGATACACCTTAAATATATTACCTCCATTTACTAAGTAGACTAACTACTACTAGAAAATAAACTAACAATAAGTGCTCTAAAATACGTACTTGTAAGGTATATCGCTTAATCTGCATTGTAGTAGGTAAAGTAATAACGCATAAACAATCACACTTAAGTTTATTGGGCATACATAAGATAGGAGGAGGTGGGTAGGTATGCCTGACATTATGTATGTATGACAGATATTATCCAATAGGTATACTGCAGTGTATAAACGGATTCTTCAGTGATATTTATGATAATAATTCAAAATGACTCTGTGCGTAATGGACTGGACTGTCGTGTAATTGTCGACTGTTGTAGTCAAGTCCAAGTCAAACATTTTGAAAACACTCCGTGTTAGATCATGTTTGATGGTTGTGTCTTTTTGAGTGATCATGTACTGAGCTCCTTATTAACTTTTCTAATTGAGGTTGATAAGGAGAGAGATCTAGTAATGAGAGCAGCATGGAATGGTATGGCCTGAGTTGCCTACCTTGTCGTCGTCGTTCGTCAAACCAAACCAGTTGTTCAGTCGTTCACTATCGACTATATAGATTCTCTTTGATTTCGATAACTCGCACAGCTTTGTATTTTATTACGATCTGACAAACAACTCATCATTGTCGAGTGGATGTTTGCATGATGCTTCTGAATCAACAGCATTTATAACAAGTGGTGATGGAGACCTCTGGCTAAAGGTGTATTCCCTGGTGTGTTTTATGTTACCATATATATGACATTGTCTATTCATACCGCTCATGCTGAGATCTTCTCCACAAATTAGATTTCTAGGCATTTTCTCTCGTTTCTCCGATTTGTTTCGTCAATATTTACAACTGACTTTGCTACTGGCGAAATACATACTACAAGATCCTGCACAGGTGTGATTGAACAGTAATCCTGTCAAGAAATGTTGAATTCCATCTGATTCTCTGCCATCATTTGGCATTATCTACACCAGAGTGATTATTATAATAGTGTTTTCCATAATTTATCGCGAAGTACTACAAGAATTGAATCTTAGCCTCCAATTCCATCCCATTTCCTCCTGTATTTATATTGGGTGTGGTGTTCTGTCGAAATAAATTAAACAAAACATGTAGGAGGTAGGGACAGATTATTATAATGCACAGTAATAATGTACCAGCTAGTAAGTGTTACAATTACACTTCTAAAAAGTAATTCCCCTCTCAGAAGATTATAATTCTTTTTCATCTGTAAATTAGCTTGACATCTGCAAGTTAAGGAAAATACGGGGCTGCAGTAAAAGCTTTTAATCTACCACAATCAGCATCCACTCTACTTACAAAGACGATTATTACCATTTTTGCCACAAAAACTTGCAATGTTACAATTTTAAGGCTTAGGTACAACAATCTCTTGGTTTTTATCCCACGCTTTTCGCATTACAATACAGTAGATAGTGTAGACAGATGCTAGTGTACTTCCAAAGTGATGATTGTTCTCATTACCACATTTCTGTTTTAATTCTTACTTTTTATTTATTTGTTGATGGTTATTGTTGATCTTTAAAGAACACGAATTTTCTTTCTGCATGTTTTATAGTAGACAATTAGTAGTAGCTCCAACTCTCAACTCCAACTCATTATCATTGCAAACGCGTAGCACACATGGGTGGGTTTATTAATAATTTATCTTTTCTTAATTTATTGTGCATGTTGAAAAATATGATACTACTTACATATGTGTGAAATGCACTCGCACACTCGTCATTAAATCTTCATAAGATCAATATTCAAAGTGAGTCTCGTTTTCTTCATGAGAAACTAGAAAGCATCATATTTTTACGTACATACGTTATGTCATACTAAATCACTTATGCCTCACATGCATGATCTACCATTTAAATGTAGTAGTAGGTTAGGGATAGAAAATCTACTACTATACATCGATATATACGATATCATAGTGTTAGTAATAATTTCTTTCCAATTTCTTCCATATTCAGTTTTTTTCTCTGTATATTACAATAACAACATTTATTTGACTTGTTTTGCATCTGTTGAGTTTTACCTTGTATGATAGCATTTTGCATTTATTTCTAGGGTTGGCGTGAGGTTTAGATGCAGACAGGAGACATGACAGTTTATCAAAAATACTGATTGAGTAATGACAATGACAGCAATTGACTAAGTGGGCACATGAGAGAGTTCATGTCGAGTGTGCAAAGACAAAGATTTTTGAAACGTGTAGCTACACAATAGATAATTTCTGTAAAGTTCCGGTACACACATATTTTGGGACGAGGCTAGGCACTTGGAATATTACATAAGATAAAAAGGGATGGTGCGAACCAGAATAGAAACAAGGAGCGATTGGCATATCGTGTAGAGTCAGAGTCAGGTGTGGTAGTGTACCTACCTGTATAATAAATGTATGACATATAAGTACCTATGTACACTTATATGTTATACCTGAATGATTTTTCATGTTGGGCAAGTATTTATTGTTAGAATTACCTAATAGTGATCTGTAGGTAGCTGTGAAGCTACCTTATCTCGTTCTCTTGGAACATATGTACAGAGACATTGTACAACTGAAACCATCCATGTTTTCCCACTGTCTTACGATTATTTATTGTTGGAATAGGTAGCACACAGGTATGATGTATAGTATGTAAACACACAAAGTTGCCATTCTAATGCTGGTAGAATTGAATCTTTCATAAATCTGTCTCACATAGACTCATCTACATTGATTGCTCATGCTCCGTTTTAAAATGCTCCAATAAATCTTGAGGTACACGAGAATTTAGGTACATTTTTGCATTATGAAGTAACGAAACCCTATTCATCAATCATTCCCTGTGCTAATAAACCTCCAGTACCCACTCCACACCGGATTTACTTATTGATAAAAAGGTCTGCGTCGAGTAATCGAGTAGAGCCTATTAGATTGCGTAGAATGAATGAAGAAGTTAGCGAGATTATTAGAGTCAGTGTGAATAAGGTACCTAGGATTCAATGTCATGTCCTTGTAGTAATACTTTTTACATGCATATTGCAATTACATTTTCTTGTCGTCATCTACCAAATCACTATAAACCTCAACAGTGTCTCCTCAGATATTCTTGATTTTAGTTTGCCCGTTCCGGCTTATCATATTTTGGTATTTACTTTTCGTTAAAAATCGTGACTTTCGTGACAAAGGATTATGAGCTGACAATAAATTGGGAGAACAAAACTTATAAATTCCTAACAAACAAAATCTGTGGCAATATTAAAGAAACATGAAATCATGAAGTGTCAAATCACTGGCAGGAAACCTTTTCCAAGCAAATTATATTTAGCACACAAAAAATTAAGCTCTGCATGCAGATATGGGCTTATTATGTAAATAGTAGCAATATGCATGGCATGGCACGTATTTTAAGTTTATCTTTTATGGCCTAGGTAGAAATCTTTTATTAAATCCTGATGACTCAGTCATTGCCATTTGTATTGCAACGTTTCACTCTTTATTACCTATGTTATCTCTGCAGTTAATCTTTGCTCCAGTATTTATATAATGTATATGTCTGGCTCATTAGCTGACTGTAGAGCAAACGTGAAGAGATCACTTCACGCAGGAGATAATTATTTGCAATAAGGATAATAGTTACTAGTGTTTCAAAATAAACAATCTTGAACATACCTAAAGATGTGTTAATGTAGGTGTACGAGTTAAAAAAATCAGTTAGTTTGCTCTTTTGAGCTGAATAATTAGAGCAGAGCGGTCTTGTAAAGTACCTACTCGGATTGTACTGCAAGGCTAGGTAATGCAACCCCGAGTCGAAAACGACACGATTCCACTTCATCTCCACGATTTATATCTATTACATATGGATTTACGGTGATTTGAAGAAGTTTATAGGTACCTCTCCTAGTTTGTTCTAGCATCAAAACTAATTATTATGGGTGCACAACAGAAATGTTCAAGTACACTATGTCCTAATGCAAGCAAAGCATGTAATTTAGTTGCTAGTTACTCAGTATGCTATTTGCATAGGGCTAATTGTACATTTCCACTTACATATCAATATTCTGTATGTACACATGTAGTTATACTTATGATTATGATTATAGCCAACTGTGCATTGAAAAAAGCAATGCTACATGTATTTATTCAAATGTAAATGTCCTTAGAGAGTGAGTAATGTATGTAATCGTTTATTGCAATTCATTTCATATTCATTTTTAAAATGGAAGCTCCTGCGAATTAAACATTTTAAGCCTTTCGACTCTGGATTTGATTGGTTTTCGACTGGGATTGCATGAGTTATGTGATGTCCTCAGTTATGATGTTATGTTAGTCGGCATGTTAGAGTCAGAGAGTCTGTTCTTGGTAAGTAGATGATGCATGCATTTATTAGTTATGTTTCTCTCAGACTATAAAGTTAGATTACAATATGCGATGTGGGTAGGGTAGGACGAAACAATATTTCTTCAAAATAGGCCAACGGCATAGTTGGATTCCATCCCCCTCTCCGCTCATTCTTGTTAAAGATCATTATAAGGCAGTATGATTTAATCGACTGATTAACTAGCAATCGATTACCAGAAGGTACGTAAATCCATATTTTAATGACTACACTAATGTTCTTAGGGAAAGGCACATTAGAAACCAAAGCTATTACAAATAATCCATCTATATAAGCTATATACGTCAAAGATCAAGTTCTGAGGGTGGGGGTCAGGTCAATCAAGTCACTTCATTTAATATCTAACTGTAATCAGCAAATAAATATTCAAAGACAACTGTATCAAGGTGCAGACGACAAACACATTAGAACTTAAGCTGAGTAATTTTATTAGTGCCATGTTGTAACTACTACCATTAGAGTAGCATTCAGTTGCAGTGACTATAGAATTCACTTAGTACATGTACACTTGGTAGTATGTACTATACTAATGACATTTTGAAGTGCATATCTGGCATACGAAAAATGTAACAGATATATTTTTTCATTAGGCGCATCACATAAAGCATAGAAAATAGAGTTGTCCTGTTAGTTCGTCTGAAACATTAAGTATGACATGTGAGACAATTAAGAATGAAAATATTTACACTGGGCTCAGACTGAATGGGCAGATTAGAAGAATGCCTTGTGGTGATGTGAAGAAATGTAACTGGAACAATGACATCCTGCGGCGTCTCCTTTTCTTAGAGATTTAAATGAAATTCAGAAGGAGTGTATAGTAGTTGAGTTTGAGTGTATAAGGAGTATAGGGACGACTCTTTTGACCTGTCGAACCAGTTGTTGTTTGTGTAATTACCAGTTTATTTTGTGGATTTACAGAATAGCTAATACAATTAAAGAAAGTTAATCAATAATACTGACGATGCAGATTGCAGATGCAAGTGGAGTCAGCCTCGCCTCCCATACTTTTGTATGCTGCGCAGTAAATGATCATTAAGGCAATTAGCAATGATGTTGATATAAGCTCCGCAAAGTATGCTTAATGATGTAATGTTTTAATTTCACCTGACAATACAAACAATGAGCTTGTGCACATCAACGTAGACATCCGCTCTATATCATATCAGCATCACCATCAGCCACTATTTCAAGAATTAATAATCTTGCCTTTTCTCAACTCTTCAGCGCTATAAAATTAATAACTTCTACATAGTATGCAGTTATATAGATTAGTGAGTTGCTTATCGGTACACCTTGAGAGTTGGGACTTGGGAGCTAAATTATTCATTAGTTAAAGATCTAGATAATGGGATTCATGCTTCAGAATCGTGAGCAAATAACAATAAGTAGGCATCAGAGTGAATTAATCTTTCCTACGCACATTCGATGCGATTTTAATGAAGAATATCCGCAAGGTGTCAAGCACCCATTGAAACCCATTTTTTTAATTTGATTAATGATTCACAATGTTCATTTCAGTTACGTTTACAGCTTGCAGTAATTGAACTATCTTCTAGATGAAGGATTGTGAGTTAGTTTAAAGTTCTTGCAGTGAGGTCAATAGTGTCAAAAATCAATCTCGTGTTTCTCCTTCTACGGTACTTTACTATACAAAGTACATGAGCTGTGACTGTGACTCTGTAGACACAAAAAATTTGTGCACGAGCTTTTTTTCTGGCCTAATGCAAATATGCGTGTACTCAATAAGGGACAGAGCAATAATTTTGAATTCTTTTCAGTTGTGTAATGAACTCTCTCCGTTTCAATCTCGTACCATTAAGTTACTTTTTATATGATGCTATCTAAATTAGATTTGCATTTTTTTGAAAATTGATTCCCACTCGAAAGAGGAATGTAGTAAATAGCCAATGTTAATGGGCTATTGCAATAATAGTGAGTAGTACGTAGAGGAGGATATACCTAGAGACTATAGAATTGGTTATTTATGTGGAGATTAACGCTAATTATTTTCATTCGTCATTGTGTAGTCAGATTGATGTATTTGCATAAGAGATGGGTGCCCCCTTCCAGTGCCATGTCAAGTGACCATTTTGTGTGGTAATATTAGAGTGAATTATAATGACATGGTTGTAGATACAAATAGTTTACTCATCTGCATAAAAGGAGCCACGTCCATCTTAAGAAAACGTGTATTGTCCTCTAATAGGCTGTTACTACATTTTCAAAGGAAATTTTCACCTTATAAAGAGAAGAAATAATTATATTTGCTATATAGCTATCATATCATCTCTAATTACAAAGACACTGGACGTGACCAGCCCTAAAATGTGACATGTAAAAATAAACTTATTAATTATGTAGCAACGCTTTTTCAACGTGTCGTAAATATGCTTTCTATCAATATTAGAACTTCAATTGCAGTTTTCTTCCAGTTCACACGTGGCTGAATGGACTTGATGATTTTTCTTATAGGTAGGACTATCAAAGCCTGTGAGTTTGTTTTTGTCTGTTGTGTTGAATGTAAGTAATGAAAATGTAAGTGGCAACTTTAATTGTCTTGGTTTAGCACAGCTTTTAATGCATAGGTATTGTTTAGCTAACTAACTCATTGGGAATAGACACGAAAACAAGAGAGTGAGACATTGAAAGATTGACTTGAGTTTTCGCGTTCAGATTTATCTTCCGCTGAATCATTATGAGCGACATTGCCTGGGGAAAGGCTCAAAAATACTATGCATACGTTTATAAATAATCATAGGCTAACGTACTCTGCTGCGTATGACTAGCTATGACATAGCACAATTAATAATCAACAGGACTTGGGACTAAAAATACTGCGAGGAAATATGTGCCGGCCATGTTACAAATTACAAAGCTAAGTAGTTAGCCAAGTTACACGAATGCTAATTATTTGCATAGTAAAGGAGGTTCTTAGATAACTAGATGAAGGCACCCTGAATATGAATGAACGTTTATTTCCATTTTAAATTTCTCTGACGTAAATACATGGCCCATAGTACACTTAATGGGCTAGTAAATATATCTGTACACTTCACACCGTATTTGTACACATACCTGCATACGTAATATGTACCTATGGGACATTAGTGCAATGCTATACAAATGTTACATGTTGTTTGTGTGTATCATAATCAAATCATAATGTTCAAAGGCTTGGCTTCGTAGCCCCATTGACCTATTGCCTGCGGCTAATTAATTGTCTATGGATTTTCTATGATTATCTTTGCCTGTTACTTGAATATGCCTTAAGAGATCTTCTCATATCTATATAGGTACTTAATATTATAGATGCATGAGTAATAATAACACACTAATCAAAGAAACTAAGAATTTTAAAGGTCTCCTATTAGTCTGGCCCAAATGCGTATAGGTGTATAATCTAACACTTGCATTATATAACCGTCTATATCTCTATCTTACAGACTCGGAAAGATTGCACGAAGGGTTTGATTCAATATTATGCATTAGGTAAACAAATTACTGAAGCCCAAATCCTACCTTGACACATCTCTACAACTCATCATCAGTAACTAGTAGATTTGTCCATCCTTCTTGCCATCATAACAAACATTTTGACTTCTGTCCAGTTTAAATTTTTTGCAGCACGCACGCAACGCAAGTCGAAATGACCGTCGTCTCGTCTATCTCATTAATTCATTCATTTTATGCTGACGATGAGTTCCTAAATCATAGTAGCTTCTTGCTGATTATAATGTAATTATCAAAGGCAATATGCAAGATAATTATTGTCTATAGGTAATTTACGGGTTGATAGTGCACGATCCTTTGCTAGACAGAATGGCAATGAAATTCAGGTATTTCCTTCGCCATTGTTAGCTGTGACTTGTGTTTCATAGTCGAAATGTGTAGTACAATGTGCATCAACAAAATTGAAAGACCATACAGTAAACACTAATTATTTTGCCACTTGCTAATTGTGAGTGCGTACTTCTGCATCCTTCTAATGGCACCATAAGCACAATGAAGATTTTAAAGATAAGCATAAAAACTAGAGTAGCTCTAGTGCAGTGTGAGTATACTCCATCTGTAATAGTGTCTTTGGCTAGGTAGTTTGGTTCATTGCCAATATTTGGGATTGTAAATGTTGTTGGGAATTGTAGAACATGAGGAGATAGTGCAAAGTGTGTAGCCAATTAGGGAGCTAATGCACATAGAGAGATGTTCCCACAATAATTGTACCTATTTGGTTTTGTAGACGATTTTGATTCGGGAACGGCATTGAGAATCACAGAAGGTAGCTGTATAGTAGAAAAGTTAGAACGATGTCTTTGCTCTCTTTTGAAGTAAAAAATGTTAGTCCACAACGAGTTCAGTTGGATTTCTTTGAAATTGTCATATTTATGAGGTATAAATTTACTTTGTTTGTCTGCTGCGTATTAAATTAAAGATTATGGGTTTTAGCTTTGCATGACATGACATTGCATTGTTTCGGGTCATCTAACGAGACTTTTGTTATTTGAACCTTGTCTAGGGTCATGTATGTCATCGTAATTGATGGGAAATCACAGTACGTTGGTCTAGAAAAGCATTTGGATAAAAAAGACATTTTTTACGCTGAGAAATTTATGGCTTCGTTATGCTAGGCTACTCTTAATCAATGAAAACACCTGCACTGTGGCAAAAGGGAGTGAGCAGTTAACTGTCTTCCACCTGACAATGTTATATACAGCGACAGTTAGATACATGGAGAATATATTTTAATAGAATACATAAATTTTTGGATGCTTCTTTGGATTTGGCATTAGATTGATTTGTATGAACAGGATTTTATGCTAAGTGGATGCACTAAATCAAAGGAAATTGTGACAACAAATTAATATTATGTATCAATCGATCCTCTAACTAACCAAAAGATACCCAGGGAGACTGGTAAAATATTGATGCACTTTATCGTAAGTTATTCACTAGTTTACGTAGGTATTTAATATTCCCACTTTTCCCACAATTGCCTCAATCATCTTTTGCATTTTTATATTGAATACATTCTCCAAGCATTTTGCGAGTACGTGTCACAGAGACTCATCCTTATTACATTTCACATAACTATCAGTAGGAAAATAGAAAGCAATCCTCTCCTCAATCTCTGTCTAGGAAAACCTTTCGAGACGGACAGCTCCACATAATATATCATAACAGATTTTATGACCTGCAGCTTACATGAAACTGTCTGATAGGCAATCTCCCTTACGGAATACGCTGTGAATAACACAATTTACAATTCAACAGCCATGCACACAGATGTGTACTTTTGAAATACGATTGTGATGGAAAATCACGAATACCTAACTATATCTACCAACTTAGAATTATATTATGCTGGGTAATATCACACTTACAAAGTTACTACAAGTACGTTGTGCACAAGCCAAGTAAATCTCCCAATGGTTACTGTGCTAGTGCTACTTTGTACTTGCTGACAGATCTCTTTTGGGACTACATGAACTATGAATACATTATGAGGCTGTATTTTTGTGATAATGATGAACTTATAAATGCTTGCGATGAAATGCACGAGTCTAATGAATAAAACTTGTTTTACAGACCGAGAGCAGAGCTTTACTGAGAAGCAACGCTATGACGGATGGTACAATAACCTTGCTCATCCAGAATGGGGATCCGTAGGTAAGAAATTAAATGTCACAAATACTGTGTACTGTGACTTTGTTTTATAAACGCATACAGATATAATAGGTTTTTTGCACTCTCTTAATTGTTACGGACAAAACAAATCTACTAATGTAGGTAGTGCAATTTATAGATTGTTGCGATAATTAAATACTTGATATTATGAAGCATCATTCTTGAATTGTATATTTTGAGGTTAAACGAACACTATGTAAGCAAGATATTTCGTAAAAATTATTCCTCGTCAAACATTTAGTTCCCTTGATCGATACGATTTTGGTATTGTACATTTGTAACGTTAAATTTCCAATCCACGCAAAAGGACTCATGTAGAGTGGGACTAAGATTTTGCTACTCGAAACTTTTAATATTATTCATGGTGTCTCTACATTATTGTGTGAATCGCAGTCTATTCTGTCAAAATGTTTTGTTATTGGCATAATTTAAAGAACAGCACGTTGTTGGTGTAAGTAGGTAGGCGTTGATTATTGGATATGGGATGTAGGTGGCTTACATACTTTACTGCACTATTAGTAGACATAAATATTGCAAATTAATTGTATTTTTTACTGCAAACAAGATCTTTTCTGATAATCCAAAAGTGTAAGGCATATTTGGGTCAGTTTAAGACCCCTCCAGTGAAGCAGCATTGTTCGACTCGTGTAAATACGATATCTTCAGATCTGATGTTTCTTTCTAGACATGTTTTACTCTTATTATGGCATAATGATAGCAAAGCTGTGGGTAATAATCTCTCCCCTGCTAAGTAACGTCATTTAATATGGAAAGAAAATATAAAAAAGTGAAATTAATTGGAAACCCTGCTTGATACATATTTAAATGAATACTCATTTAGGCATAAAAGAGACGCGAGAAAAAATCCTTTCCTTACAGTTGATGTAGATTACATACTTATAGAATGCGTAATAACATTTTCTTGTTATGCTATTCAATTACAGATAGTCATTTAACAAGGAAAACACCCCCAGCATATGCAGATGGATGTTTACATGCTGGCGGGTCAAAACCGACCTAGTCCAAGAACACTCAGCCAAACATTTTTGAAGGGAGATGATGGAATGGGATCGACACGTAATCGTACTGCCATGCTTGCATTTTTCGGTAATTTGCATGTTTTTATCCATACAAGTTTTTTATTAGTTTAAGTTTACAATTTAATATTAAAATGTAGGTTCTTCTTCTACAAACATTAAGTGCAGACAGACTAACAAGTCTTACTTAGCTGTAGAAATTTTCGTGTCTGTGATATTAACAGTAATAAAGTTCCCAGACTTGTTAAAGCACGTAGATTTCTGCAATTGTTAGCTGTGAATGTGTTAATATGGTTTATTGCACGAATTTCTTAGGTCAAGTAGTCTCGTCTGAAATTTTGATGGCAAGCGAGTCAGGATGCCCAATTGAAATGCACCGTATTGATATTGACAAATGTGATGAAATGTATGACAAAGAATGTCGTGGAAATCGTTACATGCCTTTTCATCGTGCTGGCTACGACCGAAAGACAGGACAGAGTCCCAATCGACCCAGAGAACAGGTAAAGTTCTTTTATAGCTCGTTAAGTATAACTAAATCAGCACATCTTGCACATAATGTGTGGATTTTATATGCGTATACTATCTGTACCTACTCCAATTTCATTTCACTCCACTTACAAAACTACCACAATGACGAATCACAGCAAACCACAACCCAAAAGAGTGTAACTGCATTAGAATTCACAACAAACAGTAGTAGTTATCGTAAAATAGGCATCTGCTATGACATTAACCATAAGAGTGTGTACATTAGGTCGTAAAAGTACTATAAGTAGTCTCAATTCTCACTTCTCTTCTGCAATGTCCCATATTATTATGTATTACAGTGTGTATGTGTACTATTGCTTATTTAGTTGGTACACCCTATAATTTGGCAATTTAACGGCTGTGATTTATGAGCTGCCACATGGAAAGTGAAAAGATCGCGCAAAGCAAACTAAGTAGTCACTCTTCTACTTACAACTCCTTCGAATCGCTTTTATGTACTTTGAGATGTGCTGATATAAATGCGCAGCAAGATAAGGCTACCTTATGCATATGTCTATTGAAAATTGTAATTGCATGCTAGATGATAGGGCTTTTCAACGGCTAAATATGATCGCAAGAGTGATATCTTGTCATTCCGATACGTTGCAAATATTCACAGTAAAAATATCTTACTGCGTATCACTCCGGATCCCATTCCCTGTGCAGCAATAACATTTAGTGACTATCTATTCTAAATAGCGGCAGTTAAAACCGTGAAGTTTTCTACTGCGTAGCATACAATGAGAATAATTATGATTTGCATATCTGTACTTGGAAGTTTACCTGGAAAGGTGTGGCCTTTTTATACGACTTATCGGTAGTTGACTCAGAATTAAACAGTAGCAGTCAGATGAGAAATGCATACGCTTTTCCGGTTGATTACTCTCTCGTAAAAGAACATTGATGTAGCCGAGAGTAAAAAAGGAGACCGTTCCCAAATTGCACGAAAACACTGCGCACGAATAATGACAATGAACAAAGGGCTTAAATCGTAAATTTTCCGACTAAATTCCTTTTGAGTTTTGATTTTAACATCGCAAATCGATACTCTTTTGTAAATTGTGCAGCATAATAGAAATCATCGAAGCTCAACATACCAACGTCGCAGTAGTTTTCGTTGTGTATTTCATTCTCGTCTAGAAGTAAATCAGTTAATTGAGGACAAGGTTGAAGGTTGAAATCACATGCTATAGGACAATATACTATGAGATTAGCTACAATCTGTAAGTGCACCATAGAAGAAATGAATAGCAATTCTCTTTGTGATTATTTAGGATTAGGATTAGGTATTGGGACTACAAGACCAATGAAAACAGTAAAACGTTGAACCTGAGAGTCTGACACGTTGCACATTTTACAGAGAGACACTGACACATTACATACATATAATGCAAATGTTTCAGAGTTTATTGATGCAATAAGAAAGTATTAATGTCACCCGTGTAGAATCATTATAATTGGTAAGTTCGACTAATTTAAAATCTCTCCTGTGGAAAATTGCAATTACTATTAATGCAACGAACCTTCTTCTGCCTAAAAAGGAATAGTTTTTATATTAATTGCCTTTATGACCCATGAATCACATATATTGTATTAGCAATGCAAATTGTATTTATTTAAAATTCCCATTCATGATGTAAGGCCACTTTAGAGTCATGGTATTTTTATCGTTGTCATGTCATATTTCTAATCGTATCACGTAGTGTTCCCAGCCACACTTTACAGTATTTTTCATTTGATACTATTTCCGTAGTATTAATTTCGTTTTNTTAAGGCCACTTTAGAGTCATGGTATTTTTATCGTTGTCATGTCATATTTCTAATCGTATCACGTAGTGTTCCCAGCCACACTTTACAGTATTTTTCATTTGATACTATTTCCGTAGTATTAATTTCGTTTTTGTTTCACCGTCCAAACTTCAAATAAAGGTATAAAGTAATAAAATTGACAAAACTACGAATGGCACATAGAGGGTTGCAATCTTCATGCCTTAAGTCCGTAACTACAGTAACCTTTTGCTGGACACCAATTTTATCATACAAAATGACTTTCAATACGGTTTCAATTTTCTAAAAGTTGAGCTTTGTTCAACTGCGGGTTTTCTTGACAACGATGCGAATAGCTTGTGAATAGCACGAGTATAAAGTGTCAAAGAATTGATAAGAATATGAAAGTTATATGAATGTGAAGACATCGTTATAACGACACTATCAATGTAACTGTAAACTCAAAAATCGTTACAGAACTATGATAAGGATATGAATACGATGACTCTAAAGTGGGCTTTAGACAATAGTATTCTATATTTTTAAGGCAGAGAAATTAACTGTATTATAATTAGTTCTGTTTTAACGGGTGTAGAATTTATAAATGCCTATTAATATTAATCATGCCCTGATTCGATTCTCACATGTTGATTTCCTGTGGTGCTCATTAATTGTTCACTAAATTGTCCATACATACCTCAATGTCATAAAATATCATAATACATGCAAGCTTGTTATAGCTTGCATGTATTATGACATGACACTGTTAGGATTTCAGGTTTCATAATAGTGAACTAGTTTATTTCCATGAATCCTGAAGTTTCAATACAAACTGTAACATGTGCATTTGGTTTTATTGCGGTGTATCCTGTAATATCTTGTGTTGTAACAAAAGTACGTAGCAGAATAGGTACTTTCAAAAGTAGCAAAATTGTTTGTTTACTTATGTGTACGTAGTATAAAGAAGACATAAGATTCGTGTGCGGTTAGATTTGGGTTGTATGTATTTATTTGTTAGCCATTCAGTCAGTTAACTGACGGAATAAAACACAGAGAGACATATTGAACATTTGCAGTTGCAATTCAAGTTAAGTTGATTTGACAAAGAAAACAACTCGTCTGTCCTCAGAGTCGTTACGTTAGATATAGTTAATACCATTCTCTTGTTTATGTGAGTCTAGTTAGAGGATTACATATGAAGTTATAAAGTTACATAAATAACTATAGACGCGCGCTTATGTTTATATGCTTTTTAGCTCGCCCGAGGAAGCGAGTATTTTTGTGTTATATCATTGAAATCAAATGGATAATTATAGTGATTATAATTATACTAATTCAACTAAGCAAGGGTGTAGTCTGTACGCACCAGTGTACAGTGATGGGAAAATGAAAGGATTACGCTTGGGATGAAAATTATTAAAAAGTTCTAAAAGTTTATGGTCTAATTGCTGGTCAATTCTACCCTACAAAGTAATGGCCTAATCTACCCTAAAAGATAATGACGAAGTTGACTAATTATTTCCTAAAAAATGAATATTTTTGGCCTTATTATATCACCCATTTGAATCCAAAGGATTTTCATTTTCTTAACTGTGCTGCCTGATGCCTGTGTATGTCAACTGTGTTATATGAATTTGTATGTGATAAAGTAGGAGAGGTTTTTTGTCTGGCCCTACTATGTCACATTTATTTCCAGGCAAATCCCTCTAAAATCCCGTCGTGCGAATTTATTCGCATTGTTTGTTAACACATGGGTGCAGTGACGGGCTCGTAGTGACTTATAGAGTATTGGTAGCTGAAATACTCGCTCAATTCTCTGTTGTCTTTAGCCATAAAAATACTCTAGGGCATTATGCAATTTTCAAATGCTCGTCTTTCTTTCATGTGAGTTGTGTTTTGTCGACGATAATTCTCTGTAGATGATCAATCAATTAATCACAAGGTTATGGGCTATCATTAATCAATCTCTTTCTTCATGTGTATATATCAGAGATAAAAAGAAAATATAGCTTTAAGCCCAAGGAATAGTAGCAATATGTGTTATTATGATAAGCACGTAAAGTACTACAGCTGCTATATTTTGCTAGAAGCTAAACTTATTCTGTATTCTATATCCTTGCCCGGGTAAAGTATATGTAACATAAAGTTAACACTTCCTCTTTACAAGAACCACAGAAAGACAAGGGTCTAAGCCTTATTTTAGCCACCCACATGCATTTGATACAAAGTGCAATAGCATCAAAGAGAATTCTCCGTTCAAAGATGAAACTATATTTGTATGCAGTAACTCTGTGTTATATCTATGTCTTCATGACTAGATCACTCTGGGTTTTAGGAAGCGTATTTTAAGGCTGCGATTTAATATTCCGGTTATATCAGTCCGATATCTCCATATTTTTATTATCCATCCCTATCTTTTAACAGCTTAATGCATACTCTTACAGACAGAGTCCCCAGAGAGTTGAATACACTTGAATTTTCCGTATGTATTACAACAGTTCAGAATTCACCCTTAGACCCTTTATAGCTATACCATATACCTAATAGACACTTTCGAATTCTCTACGTAGACTTGCATTGCAGATTTCTTATACTTTCGCATATATTTTCCATGATAACCGGATATGCGAAATTGTGTGTAGTTTACTAAACTAACTTTTGTCTATCATCTATCACGAACACTTTCCCATTTGCAAGTTAGCCAAACCAAGATCATTTTTCCTTTTCTCTCTATTTCGTGGAAAATACGAAGACACGAAAAGTGGTGTGCCAAAAGGCAAGACGATTCTGCTTTTCGTTTCAGTTTCGATTTCAGCAGTGTTCCTCCAGGAGCCTTGTGTTTCTTTAGTGTGTGCAGGGAAAACAGTAGAGAGACACGTTCAATATGTAGCTGGGGAAGACAAGATAGGACAAGTAGACAGAGGTGCAAAATCCATATTTAATGTGCTGGGCGCTGTCATGTCATCTCCTCGTTTTTCTTCACTTCCTTCCGTTACTTCACCAGCATTACATTCTTTATCTTCACTCCAATAACATATCCGTCTACTTTTCCCTAATGTTACTACGTAGTCCCATTACCTATCGTACATTACGTCTTACTATCATTACTTTCCTAGCCTACGTAAAGTGCTTACTCTTCTTTTGTAAAGTTTCGGGCGTGTTCCACTAACACTGACTCTGTTTACTTTCCATCGCCTACAATGTGAATATCAAAACTACAGCAGGACTGACTTTTATAACTACTCACATAAAAATAATTCTACCGTATACTTTCACTACTAATAGCAGTAAAAGTAATATTAAACATACATATCCTTTTCTGTCGTTCTGGAAATTCTTATCTCCTGTGATTGTGCCGAATATACTGTAGAGTGACTACATATGTTTGTATATCTAGATTACTGCACCATCATCGATTTATTTGTGTACTTTTCCCGTAGGGACATAACTTTTAGAGTAATTATTATGATTGACATTTTCAATTTCATTAGTAACTTTACATCTAACAAAGTTTTCCACAACTTTTCTCGAGGTCCAAATAAAACCAGTGCTACCCAAGTTCCTACCTTCAAACTAGTTTGGGACATTATGTGACAAAATAAATATCATCGCAAAATCCCAAGGTAGGGCTTTTCTAACTTTTTTGCCATTTTTTTACCTGCAAAATTTAACAATAAATCTTAGTTTATAAGTGAAACCGTGATAAATAGAGTTGTGTACAGTTCTTCGTACATTTTTCAAAACTTACAAATTGATATAAATATTAAACTGTTATTAGGATCACAGTCTATATTTGAATTCATATTTGTGGTGCAGTCGATTTTGGGTTGGTCTATGTGAAGTGTATGTACTATTCGCTTTTATATTTATTTTAAGTATATATTAGGTATGCTGATAATTTTTCCAAAATAACCACTTTGGACTTTGGAGGAAGTTTGTAAGTTATTGTAGCATAACTGTTTCATATTTATTATGGTATTATGGGGTCGAGCGTCAGTAGCACCTAGTATGTGATATAGTAGTCATTATTATGATATCTCACAGCTTACGTTAATAGGTATTCAGGTGTTTTGTAATTATGGGCTTGGACATACTTATGTAGTATCAATTTCGTGGCTCAGTGTCTCTGAATGTTATTCCTTAGAATTCTAACATACAGATGGTTCAATCGCAACTATATGAATACAGCCCTAAAGCAAGCAATATTTCTAGATACCTTGGGGTATGCTATAACACTTTGATCATAGAGATTGGATTGGATGTGTATTTCGTGTCACCCTCTGTGCTATTTTATCTATATCGGTCAGTTTGGTATCTGCATGCTGAGTTGAGTTTCCGCTAGCATAATGTCACATTACCCGAAATGAGAGTGCTGATAGCGATTCAGTATGCAAGTGACGATGTGATGTTATATTACACAGAGACTTGCAAGGCATGCAAAAGGGAGAAAATAAAGTAAACCCTTGTGGCTTGGTAGCGTATAGGAATATTAAATGACACTTAGCTAGTCTTACGACTTTCTCCTACACGTACTACCTACTGGTCCTAGTTTTTAAAATGTGTAAATCGTATTTTCATGTGAAATTGGTATTGCAAATTATTGTTTATTTTGTTTTATAGTTAGCCCTTAGCTTTAAATACCCTTTG
>JABASH010001460.1:0-26031 GCA_019776445.1 Tomocerus maximus | reverse complement strand
ATCATTTTACATAATAATAATATAAATATTTACATTATGCATATTTAGTTAAAACATGGCAAAGTTTTCAAATATTACATTATTAACAGAACGGTAATTCAGTCCAGTAAGAACAATCTTTAATTTAACCTACTTATTTATACTATACTTATTGATTAGTTATTAGCACTTATATTCACTTCCCATAGTATGCAGTATGCAGTATGCACCAAGTACTTTATTGTCCTTGTACAATTTTGCTTGTACGTACTCATTTTATTCATTTCTGTTAGTACAATAATAATACTGTAAAAATAGTTGGCAAATAAGAACAATACAAAATGCAATGTAACAGTTGAAAAGTGAAAGTGTGATAGATTTATCGTGCCAATCAAGCTCGTAGATCCTTATAATTAATTAGGAACACATAAAATTATTTAAAAAGAAAAACGTAACCCTTACTATCAGACATATTATCTTTGTTCAAATATCTTCCACAAGCCACCCCTCGGATCATTATTTCACTCCTGCTGGCCCTCGATAGCAAGAACTGGAAACAAATCAAACATTTAAATTATTTTGCATACATGCACATTTTATATTATAAGGAACCTAATAAATGTACAGTTGTAGGCTAAGGTGGTATAACTTTAGATCAGAAACATTGGCCAGTATCATATCATCTTCGATTATATATTATCTTACAAAAAAATAGCATTTCTCCGAAAACTTATAACTACTATTATTGATGAAAGTTGATTAAAAACTTATGTAAAACGATTGCAACTGATGTTTTCCATGAATTAAGTTCATAATTCACACCAACAACTGTTTTAAGTGTTGAAAGGAAATGCCAACTTTGGATTCCTAAAGGAGAATTAGAGAAAGATTTTTTCCAGCAACTCGGATACCCATATAAAACTTTCACCATCGCTCTCTGTTACATAAATGGTAGCTTAGTTTACAAATTACATTACTTCTTGAATATATTCAGTCAGTTTAAGCATTTACCCTTTGAAATAATATCTTCCACAGTATCATTCACATCCTCAGCTAGACTGACTTCATTTTCAAATAAGATAGTTCTGAACAACAAATATTCGACAGTTTCTTCCACTTCATTCAGTTCAAGTACGATTTCACTTTCCTTCTCAACCTCAAGGCCTACTACAAGCTGAGATTTAGGGTCATCATCTTTTAATCCAAGATTGTTGTTAGTTATTGTTTTAACGACGTATTGCTGGTCCTCCCGACGGCATTGACAGTGTGATGTATACTGAGCTCTCTGATGTTCAAATTCTTCTTTTTGAGATGCTATATACCACATTGCAATCGGAGATGATGAGCAAGAGAATTCTGCAGCATTCAGCAAATTTTTCTTTTTATTTGCTTCAAATTGTTCGTCTGAGTATTCGCAACAACCAAGAAAATCCTCCATTTGCCTGTCTGCTGACGGTGGTGGAAGTGGAAGTCGAAGAGTATTTCTCTTTGGTGGCTGTTTGTTTTTCTTGGCATATCTATATCTGGCCATTTTTACTTACTGAAAATGAAATTTACACACCATATTAAATTGCCTCCGATTTGGGAAAATAAAGATGAATTCCCAAAAGATGTAAAAATCTGACTTTCTTACTTTCTAACGAATGCGCTAATCTAATGCTGTATGCTTCGAACCCAAAAAAGTTTTCCACAAGATAATCTGAAGCTAAGCCAAACGCCAAACCCAGAGTAGTCAACAGTCGCTGCTGCAGTATTTAATGCATATCTTTAAAATTGTCATGAGCCTTGTTTGTCACGCAATTATAATAGTACCCTTCAGAAGCCGACGCGGCATGTCAAAGTAATATCAGAGTAGAGTCCAGACAAAGTCATCATAGCGAGCAGTGCGCAATGTTGCCTAAAATTACCGGCTAAAAATGGTTGGCCACTAGCCATTCCAACTAAGTTCATAAACCATAACGTCGCAAGTGCGGATTCTGCGGATGCGATGTAGTGTCGTAACTGTCGTCGTAAGCTATGACTTAAACGTGAGGAACTGAGGAGTGAAGGCTGAAGGGACATATTATTTGTGTGCTCCTGTAAATTGTATGGTATCTGCAAATTGTGAAACGCAATTACCTATAAAAGCTGAAATGGATGATATTTTGTATGGACCAGTACAGTGTTAAGTATAGTACCCAACCCAGTACCCAGTCGTTGTAGTTTTACATAAAATATTTCAACACTTATGACACACTGTACTACTGAGTGTAGCAGTCCTAGCAGTGCATGAAATTGTGCTGGATTCCTGCCCAGCCGGGCTGGATTGGAAGTGGAATCTGCCCTTCCAAGTTTTCGGTGAACAGTCGGCTAAAATGGCTATAATAATGGTTGACTTTCTTTTTTAGCCAGTGACCAACCACAATTGTTCATTATGGTCAAAAATAGAAAATGGGGCTGAGAAAGACAGACATCACTGATTTTGTGGAACATTTAAACCCCGTGATTTTGACCATTTTGACCATTAGCCATTTCAACCATTTTTTCCGGCTGGCTGGTCAAATTTTCTTTTTCTGTCTAAAAAGAAGAAACAAAACACTAACTAACTTAAGTGCTGTTTGCAGTAGTTGCATTTACATTGGTTTTCCTACTCCGCCAATTCAATGATAACTCGCCTAATTGTCAATCAATCTGTACATAATTAGTTTCTAAATTAAGATTAACTATCCTGGTGGGTTCTACATATGTTCGAGACATTTAACAATTTTGACCTGTGGAGATCACAGTAGGCAGTTTTCAAAAAAAATCTACTTTTTTTGGGCGGGATTCATTTAGGATTTTTTAAAAAAACATATCAAAAGTCTGTTTGAAAAAAACAGCATGTTAGAACCCTCCAGGACACTGACAGAATGTCTGGTAAAAAATTAATTTTTCAAAATGAGTTGTTCTTATGTTACAATTTAAATCCTAAAATAAAAAAATTTGATTTTTTTGTACTCAACTCAATGTAAATTGATCGAGTTCATACCAAGTCCCGTTAGATGGTTCGTGTCGCTGGAGCCCGTCCTTAAAACGAGAATCGGCAGTTTTTTTATGTTCTTGTGTCATTGCGTATTGCGTCTTGCGTTTGCGTCGCTGCTGGGTCTGGGGCAAAGTGTGACTAGTGGACTTTAGCAACTGGTGGAGCTTAGTTGGACAGTTTATGAAAAGTTATTCTGTTTGGGGGAGGAGAGATGGAGCCAAGGAAAAATATTTTTTTCTGTTTGGGGGAGGGGAAATGGGGAAGAGGGTATCACCCTAATACCTACAGGGTAAAATACCTAAACATCCGAATTTCATTTGCGCCTAGCGCAAGAAAATTTTGGGATTATTTGGTCTAAAAGCTGATAGATTGGCTAGCGTAGCGCAAGAAAAAAAATTGCCATTGTTAAACCCTAAAAATCAGCGTTAATATAAGGAAACGTTACGTGCAAACGTACATTATTCTATGGTATCTGGCATCTGGTACCCTCGCAAACTTATAATAATTGTAACACGACTACTAGGAATTTATAATGCATAATAATACATGACATGTATACTTGTATACATACTGTATACGATTTGGAAAAGTAACTTGAATTCCAAAAGATAGGAAAAATAAAGAATTGTACTTAGTACTTGTGAATAAGATAAGACTACTTGTAAACTACTATTTTTGGCGAAAACATTTTTTACGAACTAAAGTTTTCAAAAACTATTTAAAAAGTAATTATTTATTTTGTCTCAAAACGATTAAAGTTGGTCGCTGCATGCTGCAATACTATGCTGCTTGTGGGAAGAGTCAAGTTGAGACATTAGCCGTACCATACCGCATACACCCGTGTACACAGAATTTCCGATTCTAGTTTTTCTTGAATGGAGTACCAAACTCAAATGTTGAAATGTAAACATAATCCTCTCCAGTTTCAATCTTATAACGAACAAAAAATCAAGAATTCGAGGGAGAAACTGACATTAAGGTTATTCATTATATCCATTCACAGGTAAAATTTCGAGTTTTTCATCTTTAGAATATCATAAAATATTTGTGGTATACATAGATTGAATAATATGTTTAAATTATAAATTCATTCAGTTGATTGTGGTGTTTTGATAGATGAAAAAATGTGTTCAAAAAAGAGTTTGATTAAACTTTTGAGCTTTAACATTTAATGTTCAATATACATATGGATACAATTTTTTTTTATTTTTAAATCATAAGTAAAACTCGGTTTGGTAAGGTTCACAAATTACTTCCAAATCAGGACCTGTAGGTGTAGAGTCAGCAGCTACTGATTGGATTCAGAAATTCTGAAAACGGTCAATTATCAGTCACTGGCCACAAAGAAGAAATTATTGTTACAGACAGGCCGCCGAGGAGTGCTGAAACAATTCTAAAAAATGGATAAAGAAACTCCAATTACTAAATATTTGGCTGCTTTGGAAAAGCGTCAGGCTATGTTGTCTTATGACTCTCCTCCGCTATCTGATATCAACAAGAAACTAACTTTTGATGACGACTCATTTTTAATGGGCCACTGTAGCAGTAAGCATGACCAATCATTGCTTCACATTTCACCAGCACCGTCATCTAATAAAAGAAAGCGATTTCACGATGAAAATGAGGAAGAATTGCAAAAAAAATCTAGTTAGTAATTATATTGCATATAGAAAATAAACATCCTTGTGTAATAATTTTGGTTTTTGTATGTCGTTAATATGATTTTGCACTTTAGGTGAATTGGAACGACTTTTGCGACAAACACAAGCTGATTTAATTGACTCACGGGCCCTAATTACCAAGCTAGAACACCAAATTATAGAAATAAAAAAGCAGCATATGGAGAAAATAATATCTGTGGAAAAATCAAACGCAGAAATACGATCGAAATCTAGAAATGCCATTGATCATGTAACAATTTTGTTTTATCAGTTTTATCTAAATCTGATACCTCGTTAATTATATTATTCACTCAACATTTTTATTTCATTGCAGGCTGAGAGATTGGAGCATCAGCTCATTCAAGCAAACAAACGGGACACGGAACTCAAAGAAAAAGTACAAAATCAGGCCGAAGCACATAATGTCAAATTTCGAGTTATGGAGGATAGACTCACAAAACTGCAGCGTGAAAATGTAGAATTAAGAGAAAAAATTAACAATGTAAGGAATTTTCAAATTTCATAAAAGTATTTCAATGATCCGGTGATTTTAAATATTTTCTGTAAAATATTTTAGGCTAATGTTAGATCACAAGATGCTATTAGAAAAATTTCTAACGACCTCAGCGAAACGGAGAGGGGTGCTGAAAAGTGGATCATGGAAACACAAATGCTTAAAGAACAATTAGAGCTCAAAGACCAACAGTTAAAGAAGTATCAACAGGAGCAATTGGAAGCTAAATTAAAAGAAGTGCAAGCTTTTTCTAGCGGTAACGCTGAATTGGAGTCGGAATCACAGTCACAGATAAAGTCTCTTGAAGAACGAGTGAAAAAATATGAAAATTTATTTTGTAAACAGCAGAATGAAAATCACAATTTAGTAAAGATGATGAAGAAAATTCAAGACGAAAATACTGTTTTAAGGTAATAGTAGTAATAAGTTGTTTTATGTCATTCGTAATAGTAAATCATGATGTTTTACTATGTCTGTTTAATTTTAATTTGTAAACATTGTAGAACTACAATGCGTTCTGAAATGGTTCTTAAAGAACAAATACAAAGTCTTGAAAACCAATTGAGTTCTACTCGCAATGACTTAAAAAAGCAAGTGTCAGTTGAGAGCGATAATGCCATTTTGAAAGATGAACTGAACAAATGGAAAACTGTTGCTAGTAAAATTGATACTAGTTGTAATAGTCCCCTTGAATTTGAAGCTTTCATTCGAAAAATTCAAAATTTACTACTCGAACTTAAGCACGAAAACTCTGATCTGCACCACAGGTATTCCAAATATTTATAACATGTTTCAATGCAATAGCACACGGTTTTATATGCTCCATTTTTGTAGAAATGAAAGTAATAGCCGCTTGATAACAACGCTTCAAGCTGAGACCATTTCTCTCTAGAGATCAAATCAAGAATTCTAAAGAGGAAAAGGATAAATTAGCACTTGACATGAAGAAACTCACTCGTCGCATGGGACTGATTGCTAAGGTAGTTACAATTACATACACAATACTATAAGCGTAAGAAGTAATTTTGATCTTAAATTTGAGCCCTACTGGTATGGGAAGTAGATAGAGCATAATAGGAAGTTTATTCTTCATATGTTTTAAAAAAGATAAGGCTTTGATTTTGGTTAATAGTAATTTTTATCTCATTTAGGATCGTGATGGATTAAAAGGGCTTAAAGAATCGTATGAACAAGAATTTACCGGCCTTATTTCATCTCCTCTTCAAGAGAGAATATCTCAACTTGAATCGGTGGTAGCAGAGTACGAAAATCTTCTTAAGGAAGATGTCAATACTAAGAAACCCTGTAATGAGTGTGAAAATCGCATGACCCTTGTCAATCAGTTACGATCTGAGTAAGTTTTGTGAACAACTTTCAATTTTCACTTATCAACGACAACGGCTTGCTTATTTCATATTCTTTATTAAAAGGTTGGGAAATAAGAAACGAGAACTCGCAGATGCCCGTGCACAGTCTTTAATGTCTCAGACCAACCCAGACGATAATACAGATAGTGTTAAAATCGTCGCTTTCAGTATGAATCCTTCTACATTGACAGTAGAGGCCCGAATAAAAGAATTGAATTTAGAGAATGAAAAATTGAAAGAAAAACTGAAGGGCTATGAGGAACAGTCGTCATTAGATATTGCCGATCCAACTTGGCGTGAAGACAAGAAAAGTAATGTCAGATGATTTCTCAAATCGTTGATAATATTTACAAAACTGAGATTTAAATTGTTGTTTTCAGAATTGGAGGATCAAATTAAAGTTTGGGAAAGGAAGCACCAGATTTTAACGGAAGCATACGATTATGAAACACAAATGTTGACCTTAGCTGTTACTAGATTATTTGGTTTTCATATAACTCTTGTTCAGGAGCCGATCCGACAAATACGGCTACAAAGTATTTATTCTCATTCTACTAATACCGAAGATGCCTTTATATTTCAGGTATAAATAAAACTCTTACCTGTGAAGTCTAGATTCTAGATTCATGGGACTGTTCTTTATACAGAATTTTTTTACAGGAAGCTGATAATCAAGATATGATGCTTCTGGAGACTCCTATTTTAAATAGTTTCCGTGATGACATTGATCGGTTCCTCATTGGAATGAACTCTATACCTGCATTTGTTGCATGCATCACTATTACCTATGTACAATCATCAGGTCAGCCAAGTTATGATGACATGAGTTTAATCCCTTTGTCTCAAGACAGCCAACCAAGCAATAGTCAACCTAGCAGTGGCATTGTCAACGTTCGAGTTCAAAATGCAAATGATGATGAGGAAGATGACGACGACGTCGAAGACGTGGAAGAGGAAGAAGAACCTATGTATGAAGAAGATATAATGATGATTATGAGCAAGAAGAGGATGACGACGATGTGGTCACAATAGATGACGATTGATTCCTTTTCGTGATGAAATATATGTTAATATTTAGCAAAGCTGGTGGAATATTTAGGTATTTAAATTCATGTCTTCAATATGAACTTTTTAGAAAATCCGTGTTTCGGAAACAATGCTAAAAGTTATTAGTATCTTGATAAAAAACATAATTATTGTTATGTGCATCATGTGCCCCAGGCGCATATATTATGATGTTCTTATTTTGCTATTTAATAGATGCTTAGACCACAGTTTATCAATATACTACTACACTACCACAGTGTAGTGTACTGTAAAACCATCCATTTTGTGTATTAGTCGGTACATCCTTTTGTGTATATGTCACTCCAATCTGTGTACATTTGATACTTTTCTGGCATTACTTCTTTAGCTCTGTTAAATTACGTGGTAGGTAGCTTGTTAGCCACTTTTTCTCTATGTTTGCATTAGTACCAAATTAAAGTTACTTGCCATTTTCCAATTTCCATATGTATATTTAATGCAGGAAATAGCCGATAGTGTAAAATTTTGAATATTTACTTATAACTGTATCTCTAACAGTAATAAAACTGACTATAGGGAAAAGTCCAAGAATTAGGACCAACCCCGCAGTAATCCAGTTAATGCTATTGATGTTAATGTTAGGATATTTTGTAATGGCGAATATGTTTACTATTTTGCCATTGCCGCATTGTTTTTTTGAGGGGAAATATTTTATGATTTGTGAAGATGCGTTACAATAAGAAGTAATTGAAAACAACAACAATTATTATTTCAATTTCGATAAGTCAAAGACACACGCTTACATTTGTTCAAAGGGATTGTATGTATAGCCTAAGAGCACTCATTCATGCAGGCAGTCATATTGAATATTTAAAAGCTAAAGAGATAATAAAAGACGTACTGTAATTTGCATTTATGGAAACATAATTGGTCGCGGAGTTGTTGATGATTTATATTGATGGCAAGTTTTGTGTCGTTCTACCCCATGAGAGAAACTATACAAACATGCACAGAGTCTCATCACAATAATCCAAAATTACTATTCTACATCTATAATATTTGGGTGTATGTGTACAAATTGTATTGTATTTGTAACTGTAAGTAGAATGTAAAACTGCAGTAGCATGATCAAACTCATATAGATAACATATTACTACTAATCTCAGATTTGATAAATGATCATCAAACAAACAGCGTATAATCATAATGATAAATATTTTTAAATATTAAATACCCCTTCTTTTTAGTTCATTAATTAATTGGATGTATTTATGTGTAGTTCCAAATTGTTTGATCGACTGGATTGGACTCTGTGAAATGGTTTAGTTACATCGAATTGGATATATTCGCTGAGTTCTTATCATTTCTTCATTATTTTAGTTACTTGAGCAGCGTCCTTGATTCTGAAGACACCATTCGGGTTGGAGACGATCAGCGAAGATTCCTCTCTTTACTAGACGTTCGCGATGATGGATTAAACGGTCAGCAGCATCTCTCCAGGATGAGAACGGATTGGCCCACAGTCTTTCGGCTAAAGCGGCACCACGTGGCCATACCTTTGCTTCAAGGCCCATTTCATCAACCTAAGGATTAATATAACCCGGGTGAAACCACAAATTTTGGTAAAGTCAGGTAAAATTTTTAAGATCAGTCATGCCATAAACTCACCTGCTCGGACCACAGAGCAGCTTCTCCTCCGATAACCTGTCCTGGTTGCAAATCAATTTCCTCAGTGGTATTCAATTGTGCGATAACACGGAGAGGATTGTTATCGTATACTCGTTGCCATGTTTTGTAACCTCCGCATGATCCTCTGCCTTCTCCCATCTGAAAAATTAAAATGTGATTTTATGTTTCATTGTGGGAACAGTATTGCAGATAAACCACCATAGGTATAAATATTTCTCTTACCCAATCTCCGAATCCGCAATCGAATTGCCAAGCATCACGATTGGAGAAAATAACTCGGTAACCTTTATCCAACATGGCGGCAAGAGAACGATCTCGTCCGCTGTTTCTGAAGTGAACAATGTATCTGCACAAAGGAAAGTAATATTGTTTGTAAACTGCATGGCATATATGAATATAGTATGTATGTAATTAGACTGATATGCAACAATATATACCTTTCAGGGTCAAGAATGTTTTCAATATTTTCCTGGACAAGAAGGTTGGAAGCCCAGACAATTGGGGTCAATTCAGTTCCACGGGCTGCGCGCACCAATTCTACGTAAGCTCTGTACCAGAAATACAAGTTAAGGAATGTGTCTTGGGAAAAATGTGAAAATTACAACTTATCGCTAATTACCGTCGTTGGAAGGTGGCCCACAACTGAAGGAATTCCCTCTCGGTACGGTTACGTCTTTGAGCAGCTAAGAAATCAGTGATCTCTTTGCTAGAGTTCCAGCAGTTGAAGTTAACATCATCACCACCCATATGGAAAGCATCAGTATCGAAGACACTTAGGAGATCTCTGTAAAGTTTTCCTGCAATCGGTAAAAACGTGTGATATGAGTTAATCTGTATTTATAAAAAATTAAAAAATATGATTATATCATGAAAATGGGAACTCACCAAGAACCAGATAAGTTTGTTCGTTGACTGGGTTCAATTGACCTGGTTCAAATAATATTCATAAACTCGTCAGAATTCTTTTAAACTAACTAGATTTTTCTTTTAAATAGTAGTCCATCTCAATTCTCAATATGAAAGACATAAGTTTAACAATGAATTCAACTAACCGCATGGGGGCTCGCTGCAGAATTGATTCCATGGCTCGGCATTAACGCAAACGGCCATTGGTCCGCCACTGGTTACAGATACAGGAGCAGGTTGAATGGTATTTGGTCCTGAACAGATGTAATATTTTAATATTTTTTCAGAGAATAATTTTTGCATGAAAATCTTTGATTGATGAAATGATTTTTTCGTTCCAGTAAGAACATAAGATGCTTGTTCATTGTGATATCATCAAGTATATAGCCATATAGTGTCATATAATTGCACAAAATGGAATGAAATATCATCATATCATAAATCATAAATTGCTGATTGTGTTATAATATTCTTCTGCTGGAGTTTTTGAACAAACCTGGTTGAACAGCATTGCTGCGCTCAAGACCCTGCCAACCGCTGCTAATGTGGGAAGGAGCGTCCAATTCTGGAATGACTCGCACACCTCTGCAAAAACAAGTTGTGTTTTTTGCACATTAATTATCTTCATCATATAACAACAAGATCAGCTTCGTAAGCCATGCAAGTCAAGTCAAACTTCTCTTTAAACTAAGTCGTTGAGCTTGAACTTTATCTAGAAGATTGTTCTAAACAATAACTTGGATAGAATTCTAGAGAGATCTCTGAACACTACAAATGGCTTGAACAATAATATCTTACCTAACACGGGAGTACTCAACGAAATCTTTGATTTCCTCAGGGAAGTAGATTTTCTCAGGTGTGTAAGCTCCATAGAGAGTGAGTTGTGGCACACGTTGAGAGTAAAATGGGAAAGAGTGAGAATCGGTGATGTGCCAGTGCAAGGTGTTGAGTTTGTTGTAAGCCATACCATCCACGAGTTTTTTCATGGCTTTGATGGAGACGAAATTCCTGGAAGTGTCCAACATGAGACCACGGTATGCAAAAAGTGGTCGGTCAATGACAGCTCCGGCTGATATGATCTGGACAGTATCTCTTTGCTCATCGTAAGCAATCAACTGACTAAGGGTTTCCAAACCGTGACGGGCACCGAAGAAAGTATCTCCTCGAACTTCAGCAGTGACGATATTTCCTTGAGTCTCAATATCGATCCTGTATCCTTCAGATGTTTCCAGGGTTAATCTTTCTTCTGGATCGTCGACTACGACTTGGACCTGGACAACAGTTCCTTCGATAACATTGTCGAATTGTTTGTCGAACGGGTTTGGTCCTCCCTCCACGTAGTTAGGATGCATTTTCAGAATATTCCCTTGGAAGTCCGTAACGACACGGTTGAGGAGCTCTCTGATACGATCCGTGGGGGCAGTGACCGGAAGAACACGGAGATTTTGAGGTTTAAATGGAACGACAACTCTGCTCAATTCCACATCGCCTACACACATTCCATAATCAAATGCTGTTTCTTAAAAAATATCTGTATTTTTATTCATAGACCTAATCATTTTATCTTCCTTTTTTACAATAGCGATCATTAGCTCTGCTAATTCCATTCCTTGTCATTTTTATTTAGAGAAAAAAGCAATCCAGTCCTAGGTACCTATTGTTATCTGAATTTTTTAATCACAACACAACTTGTTGGCGACAGGACAACATAACGTAACGAGTCAAGTAACATGTACCTAAGCTACTTAAAGGCTAGCTACATGTATAAAACACATGGACAGATATAGAAAAATTAGCATTCATATCGTGTCTCGTTTACTTGCTTCTTAGCTGGAGTTACATTTACATAATACATAGGTAGGTAGGTAGACTTACATTACACATTACGACTTACAACCAAAGTGGTTTGCGGTGAATGCTCGAATAACGCATGCATAATTTATTTATACTAGACAAGACAAGAAAATCTTTCGCATCTTCAAGCATCCTATAACATTGAACTGAGTCAGAGGAGAATCTAACTGAGAAACGTCTCAAGTACCAATGCAATGCAGTACACTAATGAAACTAGCTGGAAAACAACTTTTACCTGTTGGTCTTGGCCAAATAGCACGGAATCGTCCGCAACGCAATCGGCATGTGTCCAGAGATTGAATTACGGTTGAATCTGAGCGAAGTTTCTTTGCACAGGTACCATTTTTACACACGTACGTCCACGGGGACGGCATTCTGTTAAATCATATCGAAATTCAACCAATGAGATTTAATAATAGTTACCAAACAGTACAATAAATGTCCCTTCCACAATATACCAATATAATTCCTTGAGACAAAGGAGCAAAATTGGCAATTAGAGTTGAAAATCGTTTATAATGGATAGACAAATGATGAATGTAGAGAATGATAAGAAAGTGAAAGTTCTTTGGTGGAAAATGGAGAAAGTGAAAATATATATCGTACAGCATCTCAGAGAGAATTATTACCTGAAATAGGATTGTCCATTAGATTCTACAGGTAGATAAACCATCGCAAAAGCTGCGACAGTCGCAACAAGGATAACTAATTTTAACTTATCCATAATTAAGAACTATTTAGAAAAGGTAAATAAGAGTAAATTGTCCAGCCACTTGAATCACCAGCCAGTGGCCAAGTCACAGAGTTTATCCAAGTTTCACGGAGTCTCTGCCACTAGAAACACTGATTCGCACAAACTAACGTAAGACTAGTAATTCGAGAGAGGTTCAAAATGAGAATGGGCGAAAAGTGGTAAAAGAGAGAAGATGAGTGGAAAGAACAAGTTGACTGGACTGGATCTTCAATTTCAGTTTTGGTCTGGTTACCCTTTAGGCACTCATCTAGTAACTTTGGCCAATGCACTTCTTTTCCTCTCCCAGTCACCATCACCAGTCTTGCTTTGCTTTGTTCACCCTGGCTTGCCTCATCTTCTCTCAGAATCCTGTTTTACGTGCCAGTCCCTAATTTTTTTCGTTTCTCATTTTCAAGTACTTAAAGCATATACATTATAGTCATACACTTACTTACACACATACACATCTTAGTTATTTACTTATCAAAATCAACTTTGGTACTTATCAGCTCTTCATCCACCTATGCAACCACATCAACTTAATACCAGTTTACCTGAACCGAATAAAGAAACTCACTATCATTTCTCTCCTCCTTAATCCTCTTCAAGCTGTTATCCAAATGAGTCTTCTTCACCCTGCCATTCTATAGGTTCATTTAAACCTATCATTTTAATACTCCTAGCTTTAACAATGAATCAAGCCAACTAACTCAACACAATATATGACCCTTTATTTAAATACGTGTAAAATATATTTATACCTGCTTTGATAGTTTTCTTACTATTATTGTGCTATATCAAATCTCAAAATTACTCTTAGTATATATATTTAATATTTAGCTTATATGTAATACCTTAAGTGCAGCATTTTAATACTTATCCCGTCCATATGGTACGCTATGCTCTCAAGACATGATTTTTATATTCAATATCATATGTTTGCAAATAGTTATAGTTTGTTTAAATGCAGTTTATACTTATATCATGTCTATATTTCGTAGACGAAGATTTTCCAGTTTCCAACTAAATTATTCAAAGGAAAGAATGGGATAAAAGATGAAGTTGTATATACTATGTAATGTATGATGTATATTACATAATCCTATGCTATATAAGCAGTTACTATTCAATCAAATGCATGTTTGGAGTTGGAGCTGGAAGGTACTTAATATTATATTCGCACTTATGATGTCCTGGCACTTGGCACGTTTACAATACGACTTCTCTACTATTCCTCACAATTATATAAAACCCATACAAAAGGTTATGACGAATCAACATTCGTGGTGAAAAATCAGGGGTAATTAACCTTTTGAACTAATCGCAAACAAACACACTTCATAATCGACTAGGTATTAGGTACATTGTAATTGATACAGCTTTATCTCATACCTTTCTTTCAACCCTAGTGAAATTGTTTTAATGATTTATCACTGGACTAACCTTTTGTTATTAATTCTTACATTTCCATTAGGAATTTTGGTCATCGGGTTATTAGCCCATGAATATTAAAAAAATACTATACAAGTAGTATGCAAGATTATAAGAATGTAATTGTTAATCGTGCGTATATTTAATTGCCTTAAACGTGCAAATGTGTGTTTGGTAGTATGTAGCATGTCGTTAAGGGGTTTGCTGCAGTGACGATTTTATTAGAAGCACAGCGCAACAAAGTCGGAGTATCTTATCAATTTATAATTACAAGCTAAAGTATGAAATAAACGATTAATCCAGAATCCAGACTGGTATTGTTGGGCTCTCAAATAGTACCTGGAAGAAAATTATGTAAATTTTCAGAGTGTGCCACTATTTTTCAGATTTATTGTTCTTCCCGTCAGAGTATAGTGACCTTTAGGTTGAAATGTACTTTGTTCACGCATAGAAGGATACAATTAAATTAGCCAATGAATCAAACCCATTTTTAAGATTTAACTCTGCTTCAGACATATTGACCTAAGAAGGATAAATGAAAACAATTTCTTAGATAATTAAAATGGAAGGTAGGTAATATACAGTGCATTGATATCAAATGTATATTATAAAATACCAAACTAACAATAATAATACTAAAGCTGAGCAAATGTTTCACTTCATGCCTGAAGAAATATGACAAAACTAATCTTTAAGATCTTTTAAGCTGGAGTGGAATGGACTTTAGTAAATAAAAAGATGATGGATTAGGTTAGTTATAGAGAAGATGGTAAATGGTAAACACACAAGGGTAAGGGAATGAATCTAACGAAAGTATTTCTAGTTTTGCCATTCTGCATGTGCCGGTCGGTGTACGTAAGTAGCAGTAAGTAACGCTTCATGAATTATTTCGCTTGAGTCCCTCAAACTGGCTAATTGACTACACTTGCACCCTGTAAACCATATGCTATACGAAACGTGCTACTAATACAGATAGATTCGTGTAAAAGTAAAAGTAAGCACATACATTCAGTAATTAAAATTTACAACATCTGGGTGCATTGCATTTAAGTTCGGTGAATCCTATGAATAAAAATAATAGGTTTTTAGTACACTGTATTATATCCGTTTAAAACTGCGTGAACTAGTTGAGGAAATTTTGGGATGAGATAATTACGAATGGATGGGTAGAAATATTTAAGGTACCTACTTCATTTAAAAGCCGAATTGATGTGACGTGGGGTGACCAAGCGTTGAACGTGTGGCTTAGCAACTTTACTAGTTGGGTTACTTTGGTTTTGTGTATAAGTATGCAATTACCAAAGGTATCCAGCAAAAGAATCATATACATATAGACGACTTCTATTGCAGACTATAAGTCTGAGCAGGGAATATGGTAATAACAAGCATAGTAAGTAATAATAGTAATATCTTCTAATGGTAGTAGGAGATTTAATTCTCGAAACCCAAAAGTCCATACTTAAGTTAATCGTATTAAGTGCATCATACTTAATACATTTAGCTCAGTGCAGAATGATATATTATACGCAACTAACGCAGACTGAGTCTGAAATATAGTGGCATCAGAATTACTACAGTATTCCATTGTTGTAATGATATGAAAGTGTTGGGGATGATGATATCTTTACTTTTCAGAGAGAATAGTAAAGTTGGTATAATATTTGGGCATCGACCCGAGGATCACCTTCAGTTCAGTCCGTCTGTACATATATTAAGTACATAGAGAGGAATGGCAAAAGACTGCAAAGCACAAAGCGAGAATCTCAGATGAGAGTCGACATGGAGAGTGAGAGCATCAAGAGTCAGAGAGCACAAGCACAACTTTCTTGTTTGTAGATATTCTTAAGTTTCGTTAGTAGACGACGACGAAGCACCAGAGTTTAGTAAAGTTAACGTGAAGTCAAGCAACAGTTGTTCACCCTGAGAAATCATACGGCCACTGACCCTCCTCCCGATTCAAGGCAATCAACTAATTGCAGATTGCCCGCACATCACCTTTGCACTCCCTTCTCAATCTTCCTACCGTTCTGTCTTCCTAACTCTTCACCCGCTTGCTCTCATCTGCCTTTTCATTCATTCGCAAAATATGAATACATTATGTCTCGTCTAATCGGGCTAATCCTTCCTTAATACTGTCAAGTACCCGCATACTTGTTGTTACAGGGTTTCTTTTTATTGCATGCTTTTCCTTGAGTATTATTACCAAATTATCATGTATTCGTCCTTCATATAATACTTGGTATCTTACCATTTACTAGGGATATAAAGTATACTATCTGAAAGAGATTAACCGTAAAGCGAAAAGATTTTACTCTATAGGCTTTTACTTTATAGGATGCTGTCAGTTTTATTTCAGTAATACCATTGCAGGTTAAGTTATCAATTTTTCGACAGTAATGAGTAATGAATGACTAAACGTGGGTATGTGTATAATATCTAAAATGATAAGAAAAAGAAAAGTGATCGAATAATGTTTTATGTTAACCAAAGCTAAATACATGGTAACAATACGTTGATATAAATAGTACCAAATGTTGACGGATTGAAATGATTCAGGTACTGAAGTTTATGAGTTACTAACTTCAAAGTTTCCTCAAACTTCCTCTCCCATTTATCGTTCAAACGGTTTAAGGGATGATTGGCATTATAATTCTGTATAGACAGAAGAAGTAAATACATCAAGTACAGTAATTATTACAACCGTTGCGGTTAACTATAAACATCAGATAAAATCAAATACGTATGTGGTTATGCCGGCTATAACTTCAAGAGTAGAGCGACAAATAAACGCAGTACTGTACTATGCAATTATGCCATAAAGCTGGGGAAATATGGAATTGGATTTGCATGTAGAAGTACACAGTTCACACAGAATGCACATAAAAAGCGAATCTTAATTAACACATAAAAGTAAGTACCTTTATGAGACATTAAATACTACATGAGAATAGACTACACAAACAAAATTTTTGATATGAAGTTTCCTTCTTCTAACAAGTACCCATATACAAATGCTCTGCTATTCCCCATCCTTTTTGTAAACCAAGTTCCATTTAATGAGTAATGAATACTTATATCTACTTATTTTCATGGAATGAAACTGCATTGCAGTTCATATGCATTTTAAAATGCATGTCTAACTAGAAATATTTAATAAAGCTTGGCTTGAAGTAAACTATCTAGGTTCTGGTTCTGACTTAATTGCCATAGCTGAGCAATGATAAACTAAACTGCATCAGTCACTTGGTAAACATGTTAAAGTGAAATATATTTGTTTTCCACAACCTGGCAAAATAAAAGAAATGATTAGCTATCTGCGTAATGGTATATGTAGTGAACTGATATTGGTCTGTACAAGAAACGGATGTTTCCTTGTCGTAGTTAATTTCACTCGTTACGTCATGCATCTTTCCAATCAGTATTACCAAGTTGAAAAGTGATTTATGGACATTGGTGGATTAATTACTTTTCAGTCAACATGATTTTCAGCATTTAATGTGATCCAGAAAATAGCACATGATATATAAGTATAGATATCGCATTTCTTTTTATTGTTTAGGTATAATATTCGCTTTCCATTTGTTCCTGGTTGATTTCCTTTGTGTAGATTTGTTACGTTTATAAATTGGTTACCCTTAAATTGAAACAATACGACGATGAAAGTTAGAGATCAATTATGTAGATGCGATAAACTGAAATTCAAGTTTTAAGTTCGTTCAGCATGCATGTTCAGATTTCAAGTGATTGCTGTTTATAATCCTATGAGAGCCACCTAAAAGTTGTTGTATTAAATACAGATAGAAACATTATTCGCGCATTTGAGTTAATACTACAATAATGCGCAATGCATTGTATAGTAAAACTACAGAGGTCTTCAAAACACATTTATCAAATTGCTTAAGTTATTAAATCTATTAGTGCAAAATACATAACACCCATATTACATAAAGTAATCTATCTATTTCTATGCAATAACGTAAAACTTTCTACGAATACTGCATTTTCTGTCACCAAAATATTCACTGCAACCAGTGTTTTCTTGCGTATAAGTGTATTGTCCCTTGTGCACTATTTGTTTAACATACATGTTATTAACATAACGCTTACTTCACAGTACTGTCTCTTACTCGACTGTCGACTCCCTAATTGGATAAGAACATAACACTTAATTAGCATCCTTAACAAACAGTAAACTCTACGTATTTTATTGTAGATTTAAAGTGTATGACAGCAGCAAAAATTAGAATAGCTAAATTTTATTTACGTCGATTGGATAACATTTTGACAGAATTATTATTCCACATCTTATGTGTAGTTAGATAAAGGGTAAATTTCTTCCATGAAAATTATCAAAGTACCTGCGAACCTACATCAATCATAGTCTTGTGGTTATCTCTTAAAGATATTACATCCATTGTTTCAGCAAAATTCTCATTGTCAACTAATTTAAATAAAAAACGAAAAACCCAGAACCTTAAATATACATACATATATGCAAAGTAAAGTATTCCATTATAGTGATTCGAAGTTCATCTTTGACATACTTCCTGGGAATCTATTTTCTCCTTTGAAATTAAGGTTCTCAATAATGTTCATTTATTTGACAACGGGCAAATCTCAAGTACAATATACATTTTATATCAGAACGTATACCAACGGACACAAATCAATTTTTATTTTGACCAATTTTCGAAAATATAGTATCTATTTTTCCGTTATTCACTTCAGCTCTCTCAACTCAAGTTGGGATTGTATTGGAGGGTGCTATGCAATGCTGGTAAATGTTCACAGTACAATCATTGAATCATTGCATATTCCAATCGTTATGCATAACTCTACAGTATAATATTTTTTAAATTGGAGTAAATTGACTACCTATTGAAGACGAGTTTTGGAAGAGTAAATTAATCATTTACTTCCTTTTTGTGGCCAAAATTAAAATATCTTTTCTTCATTTCTTTATCTTTCTTCATATGGATTCTTGAGAGACAATACCAGAAATGTAACTATATTAATGATTGATATGTACAGTCAACTAATAATTTGTAACTGAATAGTTTTCACAAGTTTGGATATAGTTCTTATTTTCATATTAATATGCAGTGCATGATGTTAGCTTGTAATCTTAACTTCAAGAAAGCACTTTTGGTCTTGAAGAAGGGAAGGAAGAGGTTAATAAACAAAATGGTCTTGTCCTTAATATCGGAAAAAGTAAGTAGTAGGAATATGATTTCACATTTTGGTCGATATACCCCTTCATATAGGTTGTTATTCAGGTTTTTGTTACAATTGGTAAAAATTGGAGCACATTTCCTAATGTACTTATTTTATTGCCTAGCTCTCGCTGCTGGGCTTCACCCACGCTCTTAAATGATATAGCGTAAAAGAGGAGCATTATGACGATAAGTTTGATTAGCCGATAAGCTGCTTTACGTATACTAAACTTGCACTGTCACTGAATAGAAATATACAGTTCACGCACATACGATAATTTATTAGTACCTACATACACAACTAGTAAACTTGCACTTACTTACACATGTCAATGCTACAGTTCCAATGCATGCAGTTCCTATCCTGATAAGCATCCTAAGGAAATTTTCCAGCTATACGTACAGTTTTCAGAGTAATAACTCTTCACTTTTGCTGACAATGAATATAATGGAAATAGACTAATAGATAAAGAACATGAGACACACAAGAAACGTCAATAGACTATAAACATCCCATATAGGTATTTGTATAGGTGTATCACGTATAGAGCATGCACATCAGATTTAATTGTGCAGTTATGTACTCCATAATTATACTTTCATCTTATGTTTGTCACTTACAAGAAATCCTTTCTACCTTTCCTGTCTGTCTGCTCTAGTGTTTCCTATCTAATTTCATAAATTTGTAATCTATATTCAAGCCTCATGCGTCGAATATTATCCGTTATTCCGTTGGTTTGTGACCGTGGTGTACAAAACTGTAAATTAACCCAAACAGGTTATATTTACATATTATTAGTAAGTAAAAGTAGATCACATTGCATTTCTTAGAACATTTAGACAGTGCAATTGACTTTGTGGCAGGGCATTTTCCTGCTCTTAAATCTTAAGGCAAGCGTCATTGTTAAATGATAAACTAATCTGTTAGTAGCATTTATGGGTAAGTAAGGCAGGGCTGCGTACTCGTCCATCGGGTTCCTCCTTTGTCCATTTGCCAATATTGAAATAGTTATGGAGTTGCTTGACGGAATTAACTACTGCTTCACATAGGTATTTAGTACCCATTTACCTTACTGTAAAATGATACATATCTCTATTTTTACTTACCAGAAGGGCAGTGATGGGCTTTGTGCTGCCAAATAGATCATTTACTAGCATTAGCAGTACAAACAAAAATAGGTACAGTATTACCATACCTGGTGTACCTAGACAATTTTATCAGATTCTGCAGACCCATTACATAAATATTTTCAGAATTACAGTTGATAAGCAAGAAATCCCACATACTATGTACTTAGAAATTGAAACATAGTGCAGGGGTATATCTATAAAATAATGCTGCTCATTTCCAACAAGTACACATTAAATAACAATAAGCAAATTACGTCTTCGAGAAGCTTACCTGTATGCACAGCTGTGTCTACACATATTTTATCAATATACCATTCATTAGCATACATGCAAGGAGAAGATATGAAATACAAATATTGTCTTAGATATACCATAAAGCACCAAAAAATTAGCGTCAGAAGGTTTCCCCTTCATTCTGTCAGTAGCAGATCAGGTTCAAAGGCTATGACATGTGTTTTGCTATAGTTATAGATAATACGACTTGGATGTCAAAGTCTGGAACATTGATAAGTTAATTTGTCCATGTAACAAATGTATAAATATATGTCTTCTTTGTCATCGGTAGGTGCAGTAGCCCATAGACTCGCGAAAGAGGCTCACCTCAGATGAACTTGTTGCTGATCAGATCTCTTTTGCTTTGTTATTGACTTGAAGGGTAAAAAGATACTTTGCATAATATTTACAACATACTCAAATCACCAACGGACTTGATTCCCAGTAAGTACGAAAATGTAGATGCTTCAATATAATTATGCAATTATTACAATAGTAGACAGTAGTGAATACTAAATTATCACGATAATATCAAACAATAACATACAAATGTACATAACGCACAATTTTAAGTAGACTTGGCACAGTTTCTGTTATTGCAGGTTTGGCGCAGCATTAAATAGGATCCTGAGCATCTTCAATTTTTCCGTTCTCACAGGTAATTTAACATTTCTACTTAATTTTTACTATTAACCCTAATAGCATAGCATAAAAGAGTACTATAGCGTCATCCCAGCGGACGAGGCTTATCTGAGATTGATAATCGCGAAGATTTCTCGTTGTTTAGTGCCGTAAGTAGTATTGGTAGTTCTGAGGTTTTGGTTCAGTTGTATTCCTACAAGATTAGAATCAACAATAGGAAAGACTCAACTTAGCTTTACTTGTCTTGTCACTTGTTTTGAGATTTCAATTGCTATTATTTTGTCTAGTCTTCATCGTACTACTAAACTCGTACATTGAAGACTTCAACTGTTATAATATATGTGCAAGTCTAAGAATGCTATACTTAATAATGTGTGCAGTAGTAGCTATCTAAATAAATACCGCATAATAAGTAGTTGTTAGTTGTGTACATTTTTCTGTGTAAGTACATGTATGTAAGTACAATGTATTCCATAAGGCACTTGTGTAGAATACAACGTGTAAAGGCTTAAACTGTTAAACTCGTCAACAATTGTATGTACTGATATTTATACAGATATAACTGTATAAACTGCATTCAATTCACTCATTCAGTCAGTCAGTCTGATTAGTAGCATAGGTCTGGTCTCCACTTGCCTATCGTTTTATTTTTTGATTTATCTTTGGCAGCCACCATTTGGTTATCACTATTTTCTTGCAGAAGGAAGGAGATCGTTTGCGGTTTGATTTGGGATAGTGCAGAGTAGTCTACTGTGTATTTACACTGTTTCGTATTGCTACATTTACTACAGTAAAATGTCTCACTATAAAACCCACTTCAATTCAATCCTTTAATTTCAGTTACCATTTTTCTACTGACTGCTTAGCCACCGCTAAGGTTCTTAGTTTTTATTTTGCTCCATCCTTTTAACTTGTTATTAGTGCTAAATAAGTCGTTTTCCTTTGTTATACAGAACCCACTGCAATTTTTTGAATAAGGCGTACCTCCAAGTGGGGCAGAATTTCCTAACCTTTAAAAGGGAGTGCCCAATTTTATCCTAGATGGGTCCTACTAGTATAAAATTTTGTGCCATCTCCATTCTTGGATTTGCTGCATTGGCGACGTCGGTGAGGTAAAGAATCATATTTATAAATTCCTATTAGTGATAAGTACTGGTAGATTTATTTTGGTTTTCTTGACAGTTTTGTGACAATGATAATATGGCGTTTTATAGCCAATAAATAGTTAGGGGACCATGTGTGTACGGACTCATTTTAATTGTGTGATATGTGAAGAATAGAAATTGAGAATTATTGCTACAGTACATGATTGACATATCAATGCAAAAATGAAAGGGAGAATTACAATCATGTAGGCAATTCTTAGTATATTCTTTGAATAGCTTTAGTACGTATTCGCAATTGGATCACATACATTACTACTAGTGCATGTAAGAATTAGCAGTAGGAGAGAAGAGCAAAAGAGGAAAAGGTAGCATACATTAGGCAACTTATAATCTGTTTCGTCTTTGCATATACATAAATGGTTTCTGTGTATTTATTGGCTACAAATTGATTTGCTTTTGCAATCAATATTTTTACGTGGTAGAGCTACCGTATGCATGCAAGGTGACTACTCTACTTTCTAGACACCTGCTTTCATGAAACAATCTCATTTAAAAATTCATTCAAAGAGAATTAATCAAGACTTGCTGTACTTATACACAGTAATTAGTTCATATAGAGATGCAAATATGACGCAATGACATTTTCCCTTAGAAATATTTTGCCATCTCATCTCAATTAAATCCCTTCAAGGATTACTACTCTCTCAACTTATACAAAGCTACTAATAAATCCCTGATGTTATCATAAGTAGGATTATTGTCACTACAAAAAGAATATTATGAATTTAATCAATGGTCCTGTATACTTAAGCTAGGACAGAATACTAAAGGTATGGTTAAATTGGATTGTAAGTTCGTATGCAAATCTGTAGCATTCAATTTTAATTCCATATAGGCCTGTGGAACAATCACCGTGGATATGGGTCTGCCAAAACTCGACGTGCGTTAAGAAAGATAAGATGGATTTAGAGCCTCTTGAAGAAGGTAATTCCGTCGGCGTGTGCAAACTGAGCTGTGGCCGTTACGGATCCCTATGGCCATTGCCGAACGGAAAGGTTTGTTTGCCAACTACTAGGCGTATCAGCGCGTAAAACATATGTTACATCATAGTATAGGATAAAACAATTATAGCAAGTCATCATGAATTGTTTGTAAATATCGATGGAAATTAAAAATTAATTTACCGTATCACCTGCATAATATGATAATTAATGTATGTAGGTTGAACTTGGAAAAGAGTTTGTGCCATTCTACCCTCAAAATGTGCACTTTGCCCCATTTGGAGCACCGTCACAGGAAGTATTAGACCTGCTAGAAAATGGGACTCAAATTTTTAGCAAATACATGGAGCAAGTAAGTGTGCTTTGTACTCCTAGAGTCGAGTAAATGGTTAAGTTCACTACAAATTACAGGAGTGTATTGTAATGTTTTGTTTAAAAAATGAATTTTACAGCTTCATCCCGACTACTTTGTAAAAAGAGATGGGAACTTCCCAGAAAATGCCGAAAGGGATCCTGTATCGCAAAACAAGGTGGAAATAACAGTTGCTGTAGTTTTCCCAACGTTCGGACTGAAGCTTGATACAGACGAAGGATATGTTCTCTCAGTTTTGTATCTGGAAGACAAAGTAAGCTTTGTGACTATTTAATCACAGTCTGAACACATATCTCATGATAATTACCTTGCATTAACCTTAGCGTACCTGCCTACAGGAATGTTTTGTTGTTGGTTTGTTTTTATTCTGTTTTTTTGACACTCGATTCAATTGAGTCAGTGGTACTAAACGTTTTTTTCTACTAGCTTCCCAAACACAATTCCCAACAATAATGAATTCATAACAGCAGTGATGAAAAATGTCATTACAATAGATGCATTTATTATGTAACAGAAAACCGTTTCCGTCAACATACAAGCAAATACTTATTTTGGAGCTCGACACGCTTTGGAGACTCTGAGTCAACTGATCGCCTACGATGACGACTTGAATGCCCTTCAGGTACACATGTGTAGATTGTAAAAATGTAATTAGGATGTATTTCAGTTAGGCAATCCGTAATAGATGTGTTTGAAGTAGATAGTTGAGCGTGCAACGATTCAAGACCGCCCTGTGTTCCCATACCGTGGAATTCTTATCGATACATCCCGTAACTTTATTTCTATTGAAAACCTTCGAAGACTTGTTGATGGGATGTCTTACAACAAACTCAATATGCTACATTGGCACATCACAGACACGCATTCCTTCCCAATGTACACCAAAAGTCAGCCAAAGGTATTTTTCCGTTTCGAACTCTTCATTCTCTACTAAACTAAATTTATATCTGTTTCGCAGCTTCCGTTTAAAGGTTACTTTGTTAATCTATGGTTTTAATGCTATTTACAGTACATATATCAGATATTCTCTAAGCAAATAACAAAAGTACTTACGGCACTAATTGCATATATCGAAGCACTATCATTAATAGAGATATAACTGTTTTCTAACTGAGGATTCAGTTGGGTTTGAGTTTGCATGGCTAAGTGACTATTGTAATTGCCTGTTATTATTAGATGACCAAGTATGGAGCTTACAGTCCAAGACAAGTATACACGATCGAGGATATGAAGGGTCTTGTCGAATACGGAAGAGTACGGGGAGTTAAAATTGTAGCAGAATTCGATGCACCAGCACATACAGGTTCACTTTAAACTAGTACTAGTTTCTAAAAATAAAGAAATATAATAGGCACACCAAAGGGAGTGTGAGTGTATTTACTTAAGCTAAGAGTTATCAACCAACTTTTCATTCTACTCTGTAGGGGCTGGATGGCAATGGGGACCAATGGAGGGCAAAGGCAATTTGGCTGTATGTGTTGACAAGGAGCCGTGGCATTCCTACTGCGTTGAACCCCCATGCGGTCAGAAAGAAAATAAATAAAAAATAAGAATCTACTAATATATTTTAAAATTATGTCTACTGACGAGTTTATGCATATTCTTTACAGGTCAATTGAACCCAGTCAACGAACAAATGTACAAAGTGCTTGGTAAATAAACCCTCTCAATCATAATAGTCTCGATCCGGATTAGTAGCATTACTAAAGTGTTATACTTTATTATGTCTAGTTGTATCACACGCACTCTAATGTAACTGTAATGCATGGGTGGCTTGACTGATGACCCCATTTCCTACTTTTACAGCTAGTCATTTTGCAAGTCCAGTGAAAATAATTCTTTCTTTAAATTACCTCAGGGGATATTTATGGTGATATGCTGGACATTTTTGACAATGACCTTTTCCACATGGGAGGAGATGAAATCAATTTGAATTGTTGGAATTCTTCAAGAGATATTACGGATTGGTTTGATAAAAATGGAAAAGAACGCTCCATGGAGGGTCTCATTGATTTGTGGGACATGTTCCAAACCAGAGGTGATTGTCTCATCTGTTAATCTTTGCAATCTGAATAGCTAACATAAGCAAAGAATATAAGGTCTTTTTAATGCAAAAAATAATTTGCTCAGC
>JABASH010001459.1:0-26085 GCA_019776445.1 Tomocerus maximus | reverse complement strand
GCCAGAAGTATTTCCAGAATAATTTTATTATTAATATATAATATACTGACTTAAATTTTGCATCTTTAAGCCCCCAAAATATTTAAAATGTGTAAAAAGAAAGGTTTTTCTATTGAATCCTGATGAGATATGAAACATGTAATGACTGGTATAGGCATTTATGACACTTTATGCAAACATTTAAATTAATAAAAACTGGAAACCAGACAGATAAGTAACTATAATGTGTAAATCTTAATCGTACATCAAAATAACTCCCTGAAACTGGTTTGTCCGCAGGGAGAGTTATTTTCAGCCATTTCTCTACGGCTACTTCGGGTTCCCCATTCATGAAATGATAGCAGCCATGCAAAAAGTTGAAGCAATTGACTTGATGGTCAGTCCAAACTGCTTGTTCCCAAATGGTCCTGAAAGCATTTTCGATTTTCTCTTGGTTGGCATCATGGGAACCCAATAAAGTGTTCATCAAGTCCACCGATGCCGGAAAGTTGAAAGGGTCACAATCGACAGCTTTTTGTAAATAATTTATTGTGTTCTCTACATCTTGATCCTAAATGAAAAGTTTATATTTATTAGCCAGCAGTATTATATTTGACTAATAAAGAAAATAATCTTTAACCAACCGCGGTTAGGTAAATTTTCCCCATTCTGTGGTTTGCCTTGCTATCTTCCGAGCCTATAACTAAACACGCATTGCAGAATTTTTTAGCCAAATTGTAGTCAAGATGTTCCGGGGGCAAAATCGCTGAAAATATGCCGCTGTATCTTATTAGTTCTCCAAAACTAACTCCAGCAGACTCCAAAGCTTTGCTGTAAAAATATAATATGCCAATTATCTTGCACGCAAAAAACAAAAAATTACGAAAATAGGCCTAAACAAAACCTTTCTTTTTCCTACCCTATTATTGGTATGAAATTGTGTTAAAATCACTTAGAATACTAATATTAGCTTAACAAAATGAAGCAAATAATTTATTTGTGGCTGTTGTAATGTTTGACTAAAAAATATTTTTTTAAATAAAATATTCTTACTTGGCATTTTCCTTTATGTATATGATTGCTTCTGCATTGGAAACAAATTCCTGATGTCCAAATCTAAATGGTTGATCTGGCTCCTGTCTTTTCCATCTCCATCGCAGCATTTCCGAAAGTGTTTGGCTATAGCCAGCTAGACAGTATGCTTCATATTCTGTTCCTCTTGTTTGTTCAACTGAACGAAGAGCGGCATTTATTTCATTGTCAGTTGGTTTGGAATCACGACCATGTAAATTCCTTCGAACAAAGCGATATCGCATGACCAGTAAATAATAAAATTCCAATTAAAATTGGACTGATCTAACAACGCCGTCTGATACCAAAATAATTTGTTTGGATTAAGTTTTGGTTCATTCTTTTACATATTTACAATCATAATATCTACAAAGAAATGTTACATTAGCTATTTAGCAAATATTGGAAAATAAATCACTGAAATTCAAACTCGTTCATTTCTCAAATTACTTAAATGCAAAATCATCCACCGGATTCATACTTATGTGGCCTCATAGAATTTCCGACATCCCGACCCACCCTATTCATCATGTTGGAAATTTGAAAAGATGGCTAGTGTATCGGTCTATAAGTATATATTCGGTAAATGAATGATTGTGAATTTAAGCGAAGGGATATAAGCAGATTTGGATTTAAATAAGTTAGAACTTCAGGTTAGGGTGGAATGATTTCAATGGGGAAAAGTTTCCCGATTATTTTTTTGGAGAAAAGTGGGAAATTTGGGATAAAATGGGAAAATATAGTATAAAACTTATATTCTGAGTATATAATTAATTACCTTTTCCAATGATTTTAATAAATCTTGGTCGCGATTTACAAAACATTCCGTTAATGTCCATCGAGCCGCCCAGACAATGGCCTTCTCCTTTGCTGCCAATTTTTCATAATTAAATAAATCTTGTTTACTTAGCGATATGGAGCTGGAAACACTTTTATCAAATTTGGCCCTGAAATGAACTTCCAGGAGATTGTTCAGGTAAGTAAATCCAGCCGAGTAATCCCTGACGCTCTCGTTCTTTTCAATTAGATGAGCAACATATTTTTTGCAGACGAGTAATTTATCCCGAACTGTTGACTCATTTCCGGTCTCAATATTCAAGAAGGCCTCGACTAAAGGTGCAATTGCGATTTGAAGCTTAAAACCCAAAGAATGGTTTTTGATGTGTTCTTCGCATTCTTCATCTTCCTCAATGTCACCACTTTCTGAGAGGACCAATTGTTTTCTATGGTCATAAAGACTTCCCGTCATCCGAACCAAGTCCTCTTGCCCTAACTTTTCCTTCCCCAGCCAAACCGAAAAGTAGTTTTTGCATGTTAATAAAGAGTTTTTGATATCAGACAATTCCAATAAATTTAATTTTGATTCGAGAAATTCAATTTCATTTGTCGCCATTTTTGAATTATTTTACACTAAGTAGTTACCTACGTGGACAACAGCAAAATTAAAATCACTGGCATGAGCTGTCTATCTATAATGTTGAGTCGTTGTTTTGCAAATTGTACTGCGATATCTTTTATTGCATGTTATTGTTCATCGATCAGAGTAATGATGTTCAACAGGAAGCACCTACAATTCCAATAATGGTAAACAACTTTTAATATGATGTCATTGTTTAGTGTTTAATTTACTATGGTCTTACTATTACTATAAGTTTGTAATCGCTTAATCGAAAGGCGTGGCTGATTCCGACTTCAACTCACATTCGACCACCCAGATTTGGATATAAATTGTATATACATTACGTCTTATATCAATTAGCTAGCGTCAGTATAGGTATTGCATTGCGCCTTTTGCTATGCAACACAATACCTATACTGATGTCAGCTAATTGATATAAGACGTAATGTATATACAATGGTTTTGGATTTTTAATTATTTAATTAAATGATGGTCAAGGGTCACTTTACACAATCTTTTGTTCGTTTAAAACTTGTAAACTTAAAAATCTGGTTATTTTCAACTTCCGATAGATATGTGTACATAAAATAATTTTAAAACCGGAAGAACATATACAACACACTTAACACATCAGATTTCAAAAGACATTTCAAAGTATACTTCTTGATTTTCCGTCTTGCGGTTAACTTCTAATAAAATGTCTTTCCTAAATCAAAGAGAAAAGAGGTATTTTCACTTTCACTGATATCACTCAAATAGCTTATAATAATTTTCTCGGGAATTATAATTCTGTAAGACAACTTTTTGTTATACAATATTTAAGCTATGATGCGATGCCCCTCACTGATTCTTTAACTGTTTTGAAATTTGACATTTGCTTTTAGTACAAAAACTCGAAATGGCCAAATATTAACTTAAATATAAAATAAATTAATGAACTGAAATATTATTTCCAACGTCCCAACTACTCCTTACTACTACTTAGGTAGTAGTTAGTATATTAAGTCGCCAGACTAGATAAGTACAACTGGAATTCGTTTTTTATTTCTTTCTTTCTTTTATGAGGACTGTTCATTATCTCTTGTAGCTGTTTGCGAAAAAAGTGCCAACTCGGCACTTTGTCCATTTCTAGACAAAACATTTGCTCTGGATTTCTATCCTGCCCTGCTTTGACTTCTCTTTAACTTTCGCTTAAATCTTAACATGACATTCCTTCAATATTCCTTTAGTATTTCATAATACTTTATTCCTTCACTAAATATTATTGTGTTTCATTACTCTAGGTATTCAAGCCTGCCTATGTCAATGGAATATAAATGGATGCATGAAAGAAATTTAGCCCATAACGCGTTAATTTTAATATCACAAATTCAAAATAATACTAATGATATATCAAAATAATTATTGGTTAAGTAACAGTAATGGGTATGCACATCTGAAAATTTTATAGAATTTATTGAAATACGTAGGTAGGTATTTATAAATGTAGGAATTTCAATGTTCAATTCATTATACCTAACAGTGATAGCATAAGTAAATATACCTAATGGTATAATGTTAGAGAACTACATGAGTGCATAAGCGAAATATTATGTAAACTGTTCAAGTCATTCCAAAGATGATTCTCTAATGTCAAAACATGGATTTGTTCATCGTTACTTTATTGCAGACGTCAGTTACGCCTGACGCCTACTATTTTATAAATAGTCCAGGTTCCATGACATTATCATAAAAGGATAATGCCGTGATGGCATTTGTAGTTCAAAGAAAGTGTGATGTAAACGTAGATATTCTTTTTTAGGATTATTGAAATATTATTTATATTTAATATTTGAAACCCGACCATAATAGTAATCAGCAACGGCAACAAAAATTAAAGTTGTGCCATTAAAAGCCGGTCAGACTAAAAGGCCCCATCCGCACCACCCCGAAAACCCTAACCTAATTTTTCATAATCTAACCTAAACTGATGGGTGGGGCGGATGGGGCCTTTTAGTCTGGCCGATTAAAAGCGTCAGATCCGCGTACATTCTATTTCGGTCGTTATCCAGTACATTACCTACTCTGTTATATCAGGAAACCATTCCAATGCCATGCCAGTGAAGACAAGCGTCACAGACTTTGTCTCTGTATCTGGTTTGACAATCGGTACGGTTTTTGTACGATTTGATTGTATTTCAGCAAGAAATTCTTCAAAATCGATCTTGTATGATATATTATTTGCATTGTCACGCTCTGATGCTTCCTCTTCTTCGACCCTCAATTTCCTCTTTTTTGGTAGTTTTGAAACAAAATCGTTGTCACTCAAATTAGACACTGAATGTACAAACCGTGAACAAAATAATTATAAATAATTAATCAATATCTTTCTCAGTTTAAATATTGCTAAATAAAGTACATTTTGACTTTGGTCAAAGGAATAATAAATATGAAATCCTATTAAATATGGAATTGATAGAATTTATATATATGATAAAATCAGCCACTGTTTCAAAAGACGAAAATATGCAGGTATATTTACTCTTTCTGAGACGACGACAAAGCCGCTGCAAATTACACAAACACTAGCAAAAAACGATGATAAAAATACTTTAATATAATTTTAGAATTTGATGTATTAAATTCAGACAGACAGAAATTCACATTAAATTCAAAAAATAGGGAATAAGATGTCTAGAAAATGAGATGCAGTACTTGTACAGTGCAGTAGTTGTAAATGAAAATATGGAAACTAAAAGACAAAAGAATTGTGCAATGCATAGAATGCAGTGGCAGACAAAGACATTAAGTAAAGGATGGACTGTATGAAATAAAGTTTATTTACTGCAAATGTAATAATTATTATTGTTATATTACAATATTATAATATTACAATTTCTCAAGTATTAATGTCTCCAAGTTAAATTGCATGTTTCCTATGCCCGTGATAGTGAACAGAGAAAGAGAAAAGGGGACATTCTTTAGTTTTAATATTTTGATACTTTTTGGTATCCATTGCAAACTAAGGAGGAATTCGTCTTGGTAGTAGCTTCCGAGTTCAACTTTACTCAAATTAGGACAATAAGCAAAGTATTTCAGTTCAGAGAGATTGCCGCTTAGAATGACACAATTCAAATCATTAAGCTCAATTCGGCCCTGACAGTTCACAACGCTATTCTCGCACAGTTTGATTCGATGAATATTTTCGGGTAAGCAAGTAAGATCGATGGAAGATCTTTCAAACTCCAAGGAATTAATTTTTATATTATTTCTCTTATTAAACTGAATTCCATTTAATTTCATTCTATCGACTTGTCCCTTTCCCTTATCCCAATTAAGTACCGTCATATATTCAAAAGTTAGATTGTCGAGTGACAATGAAATGTTTTTCATATCCAAAGTAATGCGACTCTTTCTCTCACTGAATGTCTGTAGGTACACACTCATTAGTTGGGAGATGTTTATGAATTAGTTAAAATGAAAATTCTCAATCCCATCTTTAAAGAAAGTGATGTCAAAGAGGTCGATTTCCTTCATTTCCCATGGATATCAATATTGAACGATGGGATTTGGGTGACAGATTATTGGTATCAAGATTGGTATTCAAATGAATTGACGTGTCTTTGAGGACTATTTTATTGGTACCTGCAGCAATACTGTCAAGGGAGATGACATCAACGACAGATCCATCGATCTCTAAAGCCTCTGTTACAATGAACTGAGAGTCCAAAATATCACGAATGTCAACATTCTTTAATTTCAGAGTCTTGATGCTGCTTGTCGATTTATCCCAATTTATTAATTTGACACTTTTCAAGTATAAGTAGTCAAGATAAAATTGTTGGTTTAAGTCAAAAGTCATATCTTTCATCGAATAGACTGTCAGCTTTTTTATTTTCGCCAAATCCAGAATTTTGTTGATGAGGATTTCAGTCACTTCAACTGAGTCCTGAATAATTTTTATTTCACTCAAAAACACTTTAGCTGCACAGATTCCCATTTTCCTTTCCATACAATCCTCATCAATTTCAATCTCAATTGTGACATTCTGAAGTTCTATCTCATTTGCACTCTTTGATAAAAAGGAAAGTGACGTCAGATGGACTGAACAGAAAAACAGATGAAGTTTATTGACACGTAATGTGGTATTGTTGTACAGTTGAGGTATATCTGTATTAAAAATAGTGAGTACTCCGACTTCACAATGAAAATCCTTCAAATCCAAATTTTTAAAGCCCCTTAGGGAGACATCGTCCATGTTGAGTGACTCGTCCAATATCATCGACATATTGCTGCCGTTGAGAGTCAATTTCTTTGTTTGCTGAAAATCAATGAAATCATTAAGGCAAACGAATTCAATTTCCTCTCCATTTTGGACAAAAGAAACTGTTCGTAAATCAATGTTCTTCGGAGTTATTCGTGTGTCCTGTTGTAGTAGTATGGTACAATTTTCTAAACTAATGACATGGCAAGACTGAAGATTGTCATTTATCTGAATTGCGAATTTTGTTGTACATCCTTTAATTGTTAGACTTTTCATGGTACTTGAAATAGAAATACTTATATCGTAGTGTTTGATTGGACGTCCCTTTCCGTCCAGCATCTCAACATCCTCTAAGCTCAAATGGTCTAAATCATTTGAAAGTTCTTCACTAAGGCTGCAACCTTTGAGAGAAATATTCTTTCCATAATTATTTCCAAATCTAATGAATATGAATTTTTGGCCATTTTCTAATCTGTAGTCGCTAATTGAGGGGCTCTTCAAAAATGACATAATGTAGTCCAAAGACTGAAGGGTTTTGAAGATTACCAATTGACAATCTTGATTTATAATTTCACGGGCCGCTTCATCCATTCTCAGCCTTTTGTAAACCAAGAACAACAAACCCTTAACTAATTCAGATTTGATTTCTTCTGCTAAATTCCAAAGTCCATTTTCGTTAATGTTATCATTAATTCTAAATTCTACTCTTCGAATCGGGTCAGTGAACGAGTGATTATGCGATTTGCTTTGCAAACAACTGTGAAGTGCTGTAAGTATGGATTCAGCTTCTATTAGTTCGTCCATTTTCTCCAAACAGACTGCGTAGTTGTACCAAGCCCCCGGAGTCTTCAAAGCGTCTTTAATAATGCGGGATAATTTGACTGCCTCGCTAAATTTCCTTTGCTCCAGGAGCTCTTTTAATTGGCATTCTTCAGTTGGCATTTGTAGTAAAGGAAAAATGTGCCCATGTATAAAAATATCAATTTTAGTGTTAATTTCATGTTGACTTGGTTTGTCGTCACTCAGTTCCTTTAATTGCAGTTTAATTTTGGTTTGAGTGTTTATACTTAAAGTTTGTTTAAGTTCCTCCATCAAGCCATCCTCTTCACCTTTCAGTTCCTCGGAAATGGATTCAAGGACCTTCGTAGACTCCATTTCTTGTCCGTTCTTGTCCAAACAAACCGCATAGTTGTATTTCGATAATAAATATTCTTTATTTGACTCGGCCCTGTCAAATGATTTATGAATCATCAAAGACAACTTCACTGCTTCGCTGAAACATCTTTCTGTTAATAATTCCGAGAGATTATTACCAAAAATTAGTTGTGATTTTATATACGAAAATTCATATTTTAGATCCTCATGATTTTCGGCATAAAAACACGGAATTAGTTTATAATTCACTTCTATCCCGCTTTGTAAAATTTTTCTTAGTATCTCTTTTTCCCCATCTTGTGCATTGAGTCGTATCACTTGTTGCAGCAGTCGATGAATGCTCAAACATTCAAATTGCCGTTTCGAGATAGGGTTAAGTTTCTTCTTCAAGTTAACTAAAGAATACTTTTCAAGTATTATTGCTCCGTTTATAATTTCACGGGCGGAATACATTGTTTCAATGGTATCAAAGACATCCAAGTCCACTTCATCTGGCTGCAGAAAGCCATAAACCATTAAAATTTTGAAAGCAATTTCTCCAAATTCTTCATTTCGAATCTGATTAAAAGATATGCTCATTGTTTTGTTTATTGTTCGTTCGTAATCGTCAAATTTCTTCTTAATTATACCGCTGACATCTTCTTTTGCTATTTGTTCGACATATTCTGCGAGTGTAATTCGTTCGTTATTCAAAGTGGCCATTGCAATTTGTAAAGCCAATGGGAGATAGCCAAGTAACTCCCCAAGTTTCTTTAGTTGTGAATCAACCATCTGTATCCTCAGAGATTTTTTCAGAAATTGAAGACTCTCTTCTTCAGTAAAGACATTCATAAAAAATTTGCTAATCTGTCCGTAGCCAGTGTCTGTTCCCCATTCTTTATTTCTGGATGTGATTATCGTATACAGATTCTTGTGTTTTGGGAGAACATCCCGAATTCCATTGTTCCCAATGAAACACTCAGCGTTGTCGTAAATTACCAAGCATTTGCATTCCTGCAATTTTGAAAAACTTTTTCCTGCCAATTCCTTTAAACTCATTTTTGCCCTGTTTTGTACATTGAGGTCTCTTGCAAGGGATTTGAACGAATTGATCAGGCTTCCCTCACCACAGTCAATCCAAAATATATAATCGTATTCCCCTTTGTAGTGAATAGCATAAGATTTAGCAATGGATGTCTTTCCAATTCCGCCTAACCCGGAGACGACCAGAGTGTCTTGGGTGATTACTGTTGTGTTATTTTGGCTTTCTTGCAACATCCTAAACAGTCTTTGTATGATTAACTCTCCTCCATCAATCTTTCTTTCGTAAAATGACTTGATCAGAATCTTTTCTTCTGGCCACCATTTAGAGTCAAGAATTGCAGTTTTTGATTTTCTATGGGAAGCGCCTTCTATTTTATCAGCGCAGTGTCCATTTGATGTTTTTCGGAAAATTGCAATAATATTAATTTTTATTCCTTCCCAGTCTCTCTTCATCAATTCATCAAAGAACCGATAATTTTTATCAAACGGTGTTTCACCCGCCATCTATAATAGACAGGACAAAAATAGTAAAGCATAATCAATACTTATACCTAGGTACTTATTTTTAGTTTATACTAACAATAATTTAATTTACGTTGCTGTACAAAATAAATATTACTTACAATCTTGTCCTTGTCGTTCCTTGTGATGACCTTATCTTGCACACAATGCATTAAAACCATTGATAGATTAGTTAAGTTTTCTGTAAGATAAACTAAATTGTTCGTTATTTCTTCAGCCATTTTTTGGGTATAGCTTTTTTCTATAGCCTATGATAATAAGAATAATCAAACCAACCATTCAAACACAATTATTCTGCATGAGGTAAATGTAACACTTTTTGAATGATATAAGTAGTAATGTAGTGTGAGCATTCATTATCTAATCTTCCCGTAGTAAGGGTTTATGGTGGGCAGATTTATTTCGTTAAATAAGTGAAATAACTGGATATTATTTCATTACTTTACTTTTCCCCCATTGTTTATGTGAAACATTTCTAGAAAAGATAAGTAGTCGGTGTCGGTTCGATCGATGACCTATCCTATTGTTCTCTCTCTAGACTATCTAGAGAGACCTATCCTATTGTCAACCGACTATAGCTTCTACTGTTCACTGTTACGCAAGATACTGTGTCGCCTAAACAATGGGTGGAAAAATAAAGTTGGCCTATGCCATTACATCAATATATTGATTGTTAATATATTTTATTGGGAGTGCATTTTCAAATTATATCGGTCCGTGCAGGTTATTAAAACCCTTTCGGTAATAAATGGCTCATTTATTTTGTGTACGCCATATAAATGTTATGTGCACTGCTTCCAACTTTCAACAATCAATAATATGAATCATAAATACAGAGGATAAATATTATTCATGTTATTTTACATATCTATAAATAAATACTTATAACAGCTTAAAAAACGAGTGGGACGCTTAGTGGACTACTATAGGGATTTTCCTGAGCCAAAAGATAACAAGTGAAGCCACTTACTTCACACTACAGTATATAGCAAAAATATTCTCCAATCATGGTCCTGGTCATTATCGACTTCGATTAACTATCTTGGACGGAAGGTCACACAGCTCAGACTTGTTACAATTTCGACATGGAAAGATCGTTCGTAATGGACATGTACACTTAAAAAAATTCGACTGGATTCATTTAGGAAATTCTTTAAGAAATATTTATTTATATCAACGAATTACAACTTTTAGGCCCATGGATTTATTTTACAAATAATTTTTAATATTATGGAATGCTACACCTGCTCTTTCATTCTTCAATTCATTTTTAGCATTCGTATTTACAACTATCATGGTATTAAAGTGGGAATAGTCCAGACTGTGGGAAAACATTTTCTCATTATGGAAAAAGGAGGAGCAAAAACCCAATTTAGTAGGGAAATGAGAAATAGAAAAATCGAGTTTGAAATTCGCATGATGTGCGACACATCTATTGCCCACTTTTTGTTTCGCATTCCCAAGTATCAACAAAATTGGGTGCAAAATGGGGAAATCCGAAACTATTTTGGAACAACTAGTATTATAATGTTACAGTTTATATTGAAAATCGGTGTGTTCGTTCTAAAACATGCAAATGCATGCCAGTTTTGGTGTACACCGCATATTTTTCTTACTAAATATGAACAATGATTGTCATCGACATGCTCCAACCTTTGTTTTCCTTATTATTTTGCCATGAGAGAATGTTTACATCTTATTTTCTAAATATTTTAGTTGGTTTATCGCTATTTGAAATACAGAAAAGAAGCATTACCAATAATTTCGGATAGACAACAAAGGAACTATATCATCCCAAAAGCCTTCGACGTTATTGTGCATACGAATGGATATATAAGCGTGCAATTGTACCTATGTATAAGTTCGTTCCCTCGGGCGAGCTAAAAAAGATAGTTACACAATTGCAACTTGATAATTAATATTGTTATTGTGAAGTAATAAATTGCTCCTTTTAAACAGTAAGACTCCAAATATTTAAATAGCTCCTTAATTTATAATTGGAAATTGAATCTAGATTTATTAATTAATATTGTTCTTCAATATATCTATAATTAATCTATGGTTGACTCTTTTTATTTAAATTACAAAATTACATTTATTTTAATCAGATAATTTTTAATTATAAAATCAGAAAAATTCAAAGAGTGCTAAATGTAAAATCTCTTAGTCCTATTCAGAGTATAAAGTCGGCATGCCGTAAATTATTTTTCGATGCCGCATGCCGTAAACTAACCAAAGACACCGTTTTTAGCAGGTAAGGAAATGACATGGTAGTAGTTTACGGCGTTTACGGCATTTACGGCATGCCGTAAACTATTTTTGTGCCGAATTTACGGCAATTTACGGCATGCGGCATTTACGGTACACTCGATACTCTGGTCCTAGTCCTATCTAATTATTTCCTGTTCTGTCAAATTTCTTAGGGCACAAAGTTACAGCTTAACTTGTACTTTTACAGATAATTAAAACTTTAAATCATCTCCAAAACTTCCTTAGTCTTCAATTCTGAACTTGGCATGTACTCATTTCACCTTACTAATAATATTCTAGTGTGTTTGTATAATTTATAGCTTACATTTGTCGGCCAGACTTAAAGTAATCCGCCCTACCGGCCCCACCCTTTAGTTTAGGTTAGATTATGAAAAATTAGGTTAGGTTTTTCGGGGTGGGGAGGGTGGTTCGACTGGGACGGTTGGGGCTTTTAGTCTGACCGTACATTTGTTTCTGATTCATGCCCAATGTGAAAAACAACCACTCCCCAGCACTCTATAAATGTGAGTTTTCACATGAGAGTGAACTCTCACATTCATAGAGCTGGGGAGTGGTTGTTGTTTCTCACACTTACTGGACATGAATCAGAAACAAATGTAAGCTCTAAATAAATTGGCTTTAGTAATCATTTTGCGACATGACTTGTGTGCTTCGCTTGAAGCCGCCGAAGTCCCTTCAAAGTAGGTTTAATCAAGTGGAGAATAGGCGTAATATTTATGCCGAATATGCTCATTTTATTAGACAATTCTTGACAAAATTAAACATTTTTGGTGAATAATTAATCTTAAGAACGCCAATTATCTGGGCTCGGACTTCGGTTTTGGTTACGACCATGACCATATAAAGGCCGTCTCTGCTGACCACCAAAGGTCTGACCCTGGAAAGTCCTTGAGGGATTAGGCGAATTTTGAAAGCCTCGTTCTTGAAACCGAGTATTTCTCCCGGGATACCCATTTCCGTCTCTTGTGTGATTTGTCATAGCGTTATTATTGTTATTTTGTAAAAATTGCAGTATTTTCTGGTCGTGTTCATTTCTTTGTCTACGAATTGTCATTGCAAGTAGGTCATCAATATCTGTTGGCCTTAACTTATTCACAGATGGCGTTGTCCAACAATTTTGTTTTATCACTCTTTGTAGGCCCTGACAAAATAACAAAATAATCCACATCACCAATTAAATTATGACTTTTTATAATTTAATTCGAATTCTAACTATCGACTTCAAATATTTATACTTTAGTCAAGATATATTTTTAAACTTGTTCTTCAAACAAAGAAATGCTTTCTTAAAATCTGTATTCATAAATATAGCTTTTAGAATTTTTATTCATAAAATCCAAAAATCCTTTTGTTGAAATAATACTATTTGAATTTTCAAAAACGTTTAGCAAAACGTGATTAAATTTAAGAATAAACTACACATGTTTTTCAAAATATTAAAATGTAAAGTAAAAAATGTGCAAATAAATATTAGCAATTTTTACAAAGTTCCTATTGTAAAAGCGCTGGTTTATGAACCAATCTTTATCATCCCGCAGGACCATCAGTCTGACATAGGGCTTCCCTCCTCACCGCAGACCCCACAGAAATGATATCAGTAAACCCTCAAACTTGTTTGTAGAAAATCCTTCTCCAAATCGAATGCGCTTGGTTCTATCAAAATCGGTGGAGGTTAAAAGGGTAAAAACATTTTTTGAAAATAAAAAGTTGACAATGTCTTGAAAATCAAAAGTTATTTGACATTGGACTTCCCTCCTCACAATAGGCCCCACAGACATGATATCGGTAAACCCTCAAATTTGGTTGTAGGAAATCATTTTCTGAATCGAATGAACTTAGTCCCATAAAAATCGGCGAAGGCTAGCTGAGTTAAAACAGTTTTTGAAAATAAAAAAGCCAGAATGATGCAAAACTAAGTTGACACTTTCAACTTTTTATTTTCAAAAACTTTTTAAACTCAGTTAGCCTTCACTGATTTTGATGGGACTAAGTTTATTCGATTCAGAAAAATATTCTCTACATACATATTTGAGGGTTTACTGATATCATGTCTGTGGGGTCTGTGATAGGGAGGGAAGGCTTATGTCAACTAACTTTTGATTTTCACGACATATTCAACTTTTTATTTTCAAAAAATGTTTTAACCCCTTCACCGATTTTGATGGGACTAAGTTCATTCGATTTGGAGAGAGATTCTCTACAAATAAATTTGAGGATTTACTGATACCTAGTCTGTGAGGGTTGTGGTAAGGTGGGAAATCAAAAAGTCCTATGTCAACTGACTTTTGGATCATACTATGTTTATAAGATTCTGCACATTGAATTCTATCGGGAAAGGGTTTCATTGAACCATATTTAACAAATATTATTGACATTTTGGCTTGCATTTGAAAATCTAGAGTTTTATTCATACATACTGGTGTGTTTTAGAACAAACCGAGTTTCAACAAACTACTTAATATACCACTTTTAAAAAAAATTAGTAATATTTAAATTTTACCTTCGCCATCCTCGTCGAAAACTTCGAATTTCTCTTTGTCTTCTCCCAAGTCAAGGGATTCCTTCTGACGTTTAAATTCTGCTTCGGCTAATGACAACTGGAAGTTGTCAACGAGAACCGCAACAAAAAGGCTAAATTAAAAACCAGAATAAACTAGTGTTATAAATTATCATGACAATTTTAGGTATATACAAAATAACAAAACTAACTTACTTAAGGAAGACAAAATACTCCAATATCAAGTAAGTGAAAAGATAGAAGAACATTATCCAATAGTTAGAGGAACTTCTGATAACGTGCTGATCATCCAGCAAATCGAACCAGTCATCCAAAGTCAGAAGTTTGAAAAGGGTGACAAAAGTGTTCCACAATGTTCCAAAATCTTGTGGTGTAGATTCACTGAAGAGACCCTTTCCCATAACAGCAAAAACGACTGCAACATTAATGTAATTCATCTTTAGTTATTGTTAGGGGGAAACAAAGCCAATGATACTATGAGAATGTCTAATTTTACGTACACATAAAGAGAAACATAAGAACTGCAATCGACCCCAGAGACAAAAATGATTCGAATACCGTTGTCAAAATAACTTGCAAGTTGGGCAGGAACCTAAAATTTAAAAAAAATAAAACCTCTGACTTGCTGTAGTACCTCCAGCAGAAGTGCATGCTAAAACCGATTTTACACTTGTGGTTGTGATATAAAAGACATAATTATCTCCTCACTTGATAACACGCAACAAACGCAGAGCTCGCAATGATTTTAGAAACTTAAAATAAATCTTGGCATTCAGATCAGAACTTAGAGCCATCGTTTTTGTAATTAGTTCTACTATAACATCTCTAGTTACAATAAATTCAATTAATTGATAGCAAGTCCTTTAGACAGTCAACAGTTAGAAGTTTTAGGAAGAATTGACTGCAAAGTACATAAAACTATTTATATACACGGCAAAATCATGACTAACACAAAATAAACCAAGATGATAAGTATATCCAAAATATTCCACAGCCTTTTAAAATAGTCTTCTTTGTAAATAATGATTTTAAGAATTGCTTCAACAAGAAATATCCCTATGATGCAGGAATCCATGATAATAAACGGAAATCCTGCACAAATTATTCAAAATGATTAACCTAAAGCCAAAGATAAACATTAGTAATCGTCAAAAACATGTTTTTTACCATAACGAATAGATATTTCCTCAAACGTGAGTAATAAAATTCCAATAACGCTGCAGATAATAGTTATGAGCATGAATTGAGAGAAAAACTTGCTATTGACGAAATCATACATCATCCTTCTCCTTTCACTTGCATTTTGCAGATACTTTTCTCGGAATCTCTTTTCTTGTAAAGTATCTCTCAGTGACCGTTGTTCTATTTTGTCCTTCAAAATTCATAGCCATTAAACGTACTAAATATCAGTGCACTTTACTAATAATGATTTGCATGGTATAAAAATTAATATCAGTACTTCGCAAAGAGCCATGACTTTCTCCACCTCCTCTTCAGTCATAAGAGATCTTGTCTTAAAGATTCTAGCCTAGACATTGAAGACAAATAATTTCTTGATATTATTATTGTAATTATAAACTACTATAAATAATAACTCACTATACATATTTACTTATTATTTTGTTTATTATGCTCACCGCTGATTGCGAGATATACTTCGGGTCGCCAAATGCTTGTTTTATACTTGGATAAATTGCAATCAAGTAGTCCTTCTCCTCCTTAAGAGTCTTCATTAGCATTATTGGCTTTTCTTTCTGTTTCTCACTCAGAAGGGGATCAGTTTCGGTAACTGCAAGTTTCATTGCATCAACCTCCTTCTGGTGCTCTAGTTCATCCCAATTTGTCCGGTCGCGCAAAACCTATAGGAATAGTTTGCAATTTAAACGTCCGATTTTTGTTAGTCTTTTTATTTTTATGGAGACAAACCTGTAGTTTTTCGTATTCCGCTTCCAGACATTTAACCATTTCATGAACTTTAACTCGGTCTGCAAATTCTTTCCAGTAGGCAAAAAAGTTTGCCCTTTTCTCTGCCGAACTTTGTCCAGGATCTTCTGACTCGTCATTTCCCGGCTGAAAGGTTACTGTTTTCTTTGCTCGGACAGGATCCACAGAAGCTGGATTTGGCCTTGAATATCCGGAACCGGGCACAATTTTTCCAGCAGCAACATCTTCATCGTAATCAGTGACAATAATTTTTGGTATTTGTCGTGGGCCAGCCATGATGCAGAAAAAATTTCTACTCAACTCAAATTCCAAACAAGACGATGGAAAAAAATTAGTTCAACGGTTCACCCAGAAAAAATCGAAAAAATGCCGCTTTTAAAATCCCGAGAAAGGAAAATCAAGAATAACATTTGTAGAGCTGCCTGATATCTCATGATGATCAACTAAAAACTTTGTCGACGCCCTCCTTGACTACAAATTACTATTTCCTAGCTTATTGTATCAGAGAAAGTAGCTTTCTCTTACAACGTTATGAGTTATGACACCTTATACAGCTTTCCCTCGAGCCAAAATATCCCCGAAATTCTTTCGACAGTAGTAATGTAACCCGTTGAATTGGATGACAGATGACAGATGCCCATTTAAGCTACAGCACATATTGTCAGCTACCGAAGATTAAGATGCATCCTAATTGACTCGACAAAAATGCCATAATGTTAATAAAAAGTGAAAGCATATCAGAATCCGAAGAAAGCGCAATGTACCATAACGAAAAGGCACATACTAGGTAAACCCTTTCATGAGCTAATAAATGGTTTATTGATCAAAAAAGAAAAATCAATCATTCATTACACCGCTTTAATTGCATGTTATAACGGGGACAGTTCGGTACGTGTACAAATAATTTTCAGGATTCATCCAACAATAATTACAAGGAGCCATATAGCGCTAATTAGGTTCCTAGATTCTCTTCCAGTAGTTTCAAAATCTAATAAAGATTTTGGCAATTATATCGAACTTCTTTAGCTCTATGAGCTAAATCTTGTACTGTCTAGTTAGATAGCATAGACTAAATCATTGTAGCATAACTATTATCATATTTATAGTTAGATTCGTATATGGTTAGATAACAATTTTGACACACTTCTGGCACAATTACAATAATACATTTTCTAATCGGTATAAAGTATACATTATCTGTGTATTATAGCATTGGATATAGGGCCGCTGTGAATGTCCGTGAATCCACTTCATTAAAATTTCCACTCATAACACCCAATGTAAATTATACCAACTTTAATCCGTTCTTAAACGAATCTACCTTCATTTGCAGTATTATAACAATTTCAACGTAAATCTTGTATACAATATGGCTGCTTTCCACATTTATACTTTGGACGTGAATTTAAACAGCCTTTACATTTACTAGTAACCCCTTTATAATTTTTCGGTTTTATTTATTAATTTTAATCTTTATTCAATACGGAAGTTACTTCATTACGTCATTTTACAATCATACTTATGCCACTAAATATTCGTAGGCATTGGGGAGGGCGAAGACTCTGCACTGTCTGCACTACTAGAACTATAATCATAATCGCAGGAAATAAGAGATAAACCCGTAGAGGTAGAAGGCTTTAACGGGGTACTTATATTTGATTCAATATCTCTATCTATCTCAATAGAATTGTTCGAGTTTTTGAGGTCCGGTGTGGAAATTGGAAATGTGGACGAATTCAAATGACTACCACAACCGACACCAGAAGATGCATTATCTTCATAAGGGGAAATAATTCTATTACTATTGTATTCTGCGGGTCGATGTTCTTCATTAAAAGTTGTTTTACTTGAACTTGGCGATGATTCGGTGACAATTTTCTCTTTCAAAGAGATTCCAAGCGATATTCTTTGCTTCGCAATCACTGTATTGCGAGTTTCGTCTTTATTGCTCAGTACCGATACACACGGTAGATCTGCTTGCGGTTCTTGAATTACAGAAGCATTTCCCGACATAGGAAATGCTGACTTTTTTTCAATTTCTTTCCGTTTCTCTGCCTGCCTTTCTTCAGAGCCTAATTGCATAATAATGTATTGTATTACTTGAATAAATTGACATATACTTATGGCATAATATTGGTGAACAATGAATGCGAAAAATGTTTGCGTACTTATTGTTGGCTGAAGCCGAATCAGAGAAGCTATCTTAGCATCGTCCTCAGTTTCCTCCAGCAAAGTAATGTTTAACGAATTTCTTTTAAGGATCTCACTGTCCTTATCATCCTTCAATTTTAACTCCTTCTTTTTTGTCTATCAAAAAAAATTAATACACATTATTGCAAAATGCAACTGCAGCAATGAGAAATTAAAACTTTAAATGTATGTGTTACAGGATATTTGAACTAGGACATATGCATTCGTCCTAGGCTTTTTGTATTTTGGGAATGTGTGCTTACTCTAAACATGTCTCGTAACGCTCGGTTAGCCATATAGTCATCTTTCCAACGCTCTTGTAAACCTTCCAATTTGGCTAAAGTTGGGCTTACTCCAGTTAACTTGCTTTGGTCTTCTTTTCCATGTTGTAACCTGAAACATTATTTTAGTAGTCTACATTCTGACGCCATTAAAATAGCCTTTTTATAAAGATATACTAGTACTCCCACTACACACCTAAACATCGCATCATCAGCAAGTTGTCGGATTACTCTCTTGTCATCAGGTACTACTTGTCCATTTTCTGTGGGATCCCAACGATTTTCCTGCCTTCTAGCACCATTTATTATCACATAATCCAAGTTCTAAAGGACCAGACAATTGCAATAATTAAACGAATCACCTAAAATTCCTGAAATTAAAATATTGAACTTTAATGATCTAAACTTCAAAATCGAAACTTACAGCTGGATCTGTTTTCATTTCGAAATGATTGTCACACAAATGGCATTTCATACGAAATTGATAAACTGGAGTTGAGTAGTACATTCCCACTTTAGTTTTTTCTGCATTATACCTACAACAACAAAGTACAATTTAAAATAAAACAAAACTACAAAAATTTTGATAACTACATGCAGTAAAATAAAGACTAATTACCTGACCCCCATACCAATATGATTCTTACAGCCTTCGCACCAAATATTGTATGGCATCTCAAATCTAATGATGAGAATTCCAAGGTGGAGTTTTCTGGCTCTCTCTCGAAGGGCATGAGTGCCCATGAATTTGTTAAGTCCACCAACGGAGGGATCATAGTCTGGCGGGTAGTATTTATTTGTTCCTTTACGTTCACCCTAAAACACAAAATAAATAGATAATCTTATTCCACATCCACATCATTATTCCCCAGAATTTGATTTTATAAAATCAAACCAGAATCATAACAAAGATATGAAAAATAACCTTACCATTGTTGTGTTGCGTCTTCGCTCTACAGAATTTTAGATTTGGACAATGCAATCAGATTTGAAGTAAAATCTATAACACGACCAAGAACAAAATTATTTAAATCTGCATATATTACGAGTAAATATAAAAACATATTATACCAATTTATGGGAAGCCCCTTTTATATTTTATGTTCTCAATATCTCAATTTCATTAATATATGAATATGAACACATAATAATCTTACTTTCGGTTGGATCTGAGATCCCCCAGCTGTTCACGACTAACTTGGAACGTAGGAAATAAATCTCCTCAGTAAGGACAGGAACCTTTTAATGATTCAATTTTCAAATCTGGAAATGACTTAACACCTAAACTCTGGACTCTAGAGGACTGGAATCAAAATATTATTTGGTTTCTGTCCTTCCACAACGTTTACTTCGGAAGATTCACTCACAGACTCACTACGACCTCCAACAACTGGAACTGGTTGAATAGTAGCGCGACTTGTTGCCCATCCTCCAGGAAGCACCAGCCAATGGGACGCGGAGTAGAGTTGTTGACTATTACGTGTAACATATTTTGTATTTTCATTTTGTAAATTCAACTCCATTCTTCTTCCTAATGGCTAGATGTGAACAGTTCCGTACTTATTTCGCTATTTTCGTCATTATTTATTCGGTTTTTGCAATAATGTAACTGTAATTTTAATGTATACATCTAATCAGTCAACGGCAACAAGTGTAGATAATAAAAATATTCTAGCTGGGAATTATTTTAATTGTGATCCCTAGGAATCTTAAGCTAAAACGGTAAGCAAATTTATTGTTTTTAGCACGTAATTTTGACTAACAATGTTGACATGTTGTGTCCAATTTTCGGTGTTAGATTCGAACACATCTTCCCATTATTAATTGAGCGCTAATTGATTTAATGGACATTATAATTTAGTTTTAGATTTGGACATTTCACATGAGCTCACGAGCATGACAAAACACATGTGTACACATTATCAAATGTATGTATGCTCTATCAGGGAAATAGTGCACATACACAATACGTATTACGCTATACTACTTATGAATGTATTGTATAAGTATGATATAAATTGTCATTCCGCCATCCGCGCCCGCCTGTTCGATGAAAACAATGCTTAAATTATGACTATTATGTACATTTGGAAGATGTTTTTATTCTCAGACCACTCTTTGGGGATAACTTATGTATGTGATGAGTTTTTAGGTTTTGTTTTTATTTCATTACAGACATACTTACAATATGGTGCGACCACCGTGGCCTAACTCGACAAATAGAAGTTCTTGGTTAAGACCATCTGCCTTTCATCAATACCAAGTTTGGCCTCCACAGCCTCAAGAACAATTAAATCCATTCAGTCAATACAATCATGTTGATGTTGGTCATGTACGTTTTTATATCTGATTTTAGTTTGTGTTTTTACAATTTTACAAAATGTACAAGTAAATTAAGATATTATTTTTTACACAGTATGTCAATCCAAATATTGTTCAGCCAACAACGCAAAGTCAAAGGGTTACTGCCATGAAATTGGAAATTAGTCCTGAGCTTCCGATTCAACCTTCCATTCAAGGAAATAAGCTATTTGTCGCAGTGCCAGCTGAGGCGAGAACTATTGGAGAGTTTAAAGAGCACGTTGCAGCTATTTTAAATGTTTCTAGTAGCGTTTTTCACTTTACCACGGGTGAATTTCGTATTCCAGACGAAGAAGTAATTGGTATTTTATCCTGCGTCTCAGATCAGAGGATTAAGTGAGTGATATAGATAAATAATGAAAAATATCTTAATATATTTGGTAGGTACATAAATAAGTTTTTACGCATTTTTCAGTGTTGTAAGATCTGTGAGAAACTGGCAGGCACCGGGAACGCCATCAAGGTCCCGTTTCCCTCCGATTCCTGCTCAAAATATTGAAAGCATCCAACATTCTGCAGCAAATATAGAATCGCCACCTTCCAGGATATCTCGTATGCGATCTCCGCCTCGTTTGACTCATCCATTGCCATGTAGACCTCCTCGGATCTCGCCTAAACATGTTCCTAGTTCATCGAATGATATTTCTGCTGAGGATACGGGAAATCTTCCTACAATGCCTGTTCCGATGAGTTTTAGTCAAATGAAGTACCGAATAAATAAGCAAACCAGTGATGATTCGATAACAGAAAGACGTCCTTCTGCCGCCGAGGGGAGTAGTAATAGTCTGGTAAAGAGGACAATTGAATCTCACCGCATCAATGAAAATGGAGCAAGCACTTCTTCAGCAGTCGGCCATAGCCATACTCTCAGTCACCCAATTCCTATTGCTGTCACTGAAATTGAAACAGAGCAATCCCAGTCCACTACTCCAGAGATTCAAGTTACTGATGGATCCTGCACCGTTTACCAAGTTTCTGCGGCTGCAACAGGCGATGCAGCCACAGGGAAATTAAGACTTTTGTATTGCGAAACAATAAATGACAACGTCAACGTGCCTGGAACTAGTACAAATGGTTTATCCGCGACAGTACCCCCTGGTTTCGGCCCTTTGACGAAAGAAAAGAATTCAAGCGGCATGAATGGAAATAGTCAATGGACTGGAGTGCGGCTGCAAGTCAATAATGAAACAATAACCTCAGCATTTGCTTCAGTCAGTACATCGAATTCTCCGTTAAATTTATCGTCTGTTACAAAACCGTTCTCAACTGACGGTGACAGAGACGCCAGTCACGTTCACTTGCAAATGCCGAATATTTCTGCAGAGCGAGATTTAAGCAACGATCATAGACAAACACACAGTTCTTTTTCCCAATTCAACAGCCTAAGTAACAACAATAATCTTTTCAGTAGAAGTAATAGATCGTCTTACGTTTTTGGGTCAACTTCTCCACTAATTGGTTCAAGTTTCCGGTCTATCCCTGCCAGCCCAACAAATTCTATTCATAATGACTTTACTCGCTCCAGCTCCAGTAAAAATAAACAGCAAGATCTCTTTAGTGCGCCATCGTCCTCATCATTTATACGAGCAGAGCCTTCCTCTAGCGTTTCATCAAGAACACCATGGAACATTTATAGAACTTTTGGAATCATAGAACCAGATACCTCAAAATCATTTTGTAGCTCAGTCTTGAATGTCGAAACTGCCCAGCCTGTAGCTGATGTTTCTTCAAATGGAAATCTTAATTCGAATCTAAATCAATCGTCTAGCTCTGCAATTAATAATCACAGTCGGTCACCAGGGATTATCCAGACAAAACGTAGAAGAATCTGTGCTATTGATTCTGCTTCCATTGTCTATTTGCACGAACAAGATGACGATAAGATTGTCGAGGATGAGCACAATTTGAATTCAAAGTCGACTGCAAGCAGCAATTCTGCCTCAACGTCTAAGCATACTCAGCAGGTGATGAATACTCTCTCGGACGCTCATTCTACCGATAAAAGACCAAATAATTTCCCCGACGATAATTTCGCATCTTTTCGTAGTCCTTCAAGTAACCCAATCACTTATCCGCAACACCCGACAATACCATACTATAAAAATAAACTTCGACCAGAAGCAACAGCACCAACAAAAACCCGTAAAAGAAACTTTTGTCGAAGAAGACCTAAACTAGCCAAGCCAGCAGCAACTGCAACAGTTACACAATATGACACGCCTGAAAGTTTTCAATTACGAGATCCTATATTGTTGGCCGTAGGTGGGGAACCAGGCCCTTCAACTTCTAAGAGCAATAATTTAATTCTTGAAGACATAGAATCGGAAGATTCACAAAACGAATTGCCTGTTAAAGATGATGCTGATGTTGATATTAAAATCCTTTGTGAAGTGGGAAAGGAATCTGCTTTTTATAAGGAAGATAGACCCATTACCGCAGCGGAAGATATTAGGGTTGGATCTCTCATTGTTTTCAACGTAAGTTTTTACTTTTAATAAATGTGCAAGGATGGAATTCAAACCAATTACAATGCACATAATTAAAGTTGATGACTGCTTGTTTGATTGATATTTATGTTCTTAATTTTAAAGGAAAAAATTGGAAGCAAAGACGATTGTGATTGTTTAGTCCTGTCTAAGCGCAAATGGGCAAAAGTTATTAGCGTAGATATTTCTGCTGAAAGTTCTACTTCGTTTATGCTATGGTTCTTTTGTAAGTCTAACAATTTACCTTTTTAACGATCCTTAGCTGATTTTGGATTTGCCATTGAATTATTGACTCATAATTTCTTGTTAATATTTAAACAGCACCCTTCATGAAAAGGAAGTCGCAAATTAATGATAAAAAAGATTATGTTCGATTGAATTGGGACGACTTAGTGGATCCGCGAATTGTTGTCACAAAAATCCAGGGCGATTCTGAAGAATCTGAGTGATTGTAAAATAAAACTCATACTAAAGCAATAATGGACTATGATCTTGATCTGCACAAATGAAACTGACATTCAAGTCACTGCCGCACCAGTTTTCTATAACTCATCTCAAGATAAACAACAGTAATAATAAAAAACGATCAAATCGAACCATGATCTGTAAAATGAACTAGTGATACAAATGAGGATCGTCTCCCTGCAAGTAATTACAGCTTTATATAAAGATTTAACTATGAATATATTGATTTTGTTAACATTGTTTCAATTTTCTAGCTTTATGTATAGGAATTTAGGTTAAAGGATTTATAATGGTATTATACTTACTATAGGCGTACTTATTATTATTAGTGTGAGTATGAATGTCTACGTAATTAAATTATCTATAGCTAATATTGACAAACTCTAACTTTGGTGAATGGTGAATTAAATATAAAACAATTTTGAAAACTCGCCTAAAGTACTGTTGACTACTAATAGGTAGGTTTTATGGCATACTGCTCAAGAGTAAAATTTTGCAAGTAGTTTTTTATATTTGTTACAAGCGTTGGGGCAAAGTTTTATTTTAGAATTTCGTATATACCTATCTGCATCACTGCAAAGAGAACACAGAACACTTACTTTTATAGACACTCATGTCTGATGCATTTTGTATCAGTACTAATAGTTCTGGTATCCATACGATATTTTTTAGAAAATTGAATTAAGCTGAAATTTAAACATGCTTACTTGCTCTTGCTACTAATGCTCATCGGTAAGTAAGTTAACAGTAGACTAGAAAAAGCAAGTTAAGTTTCCAACAGTAATTAAACCCTGTTTAGATTAGACAATAGACAAATCAATTATTGTTGAAGTTTGACCGTGTTAATTATAAAGAGATTCTTCCACTCTACAGTAATGATTACATAATAATATATGATAAATGGGTTACTTTCTTATTAAATATTGTAGATTTACAGACGCTATCGACAATCTAATAAATTGCTTGGATCTGTAATCATAATAATGTCATAGGGCTTTTACTGTTAAGAGGATTGGATTATATAGCAAAAAAGGAAGATGTATAGCTATTACTACATTCAAAGTTATGGTTAACAGATTATTATTCATGTATACCTAGTTTACTTTAACAGTTCATCGATATGTATTGATAATTCGCAGGGAATCAACTTAAATTTACAGTATCCGTAGATATCAATGGGTTATTGGGTGTTGGTAAGGCTAGTATCGTCATTCATCATATAGAATATACTACATAAATAATATTATTATAATTGTGTCACTGGATACTGAACGTACTAACAATTTTAAGTATACAAACAGATTTATGAACCGATTATATAAAATTTCTGTAGTTAATTTTGGCTAAGCTAAGACAGACAGATATATACGATATATAAATACATTAATAGATTTAGACTTACCCCAGTTTTGAGAAGGTTGCGGACTAATAAGGTTATTTTGATGAACTTTCAATGTTGGTGAAATGTCGAAGTTCATGATACACACAATACACAGGTCTCTAGGTTATAATAATATCATCTTTTCCTCTATTGTCAAACTCCAACTATTATGTAATGATTAATTTAAACTATCTAAGTTGTGAATGTGTATTAAATGTTTATTTAAATGTATTTAGTACTTAGCTTCAGAACTACTAAAACCGTTATCATTTGAAATGAAACGGATGCTTGAAGTTTTAATGAATTGTTAGAATGTAGAGCAACTGATTGTGAATTCTTTATACCTTAAAAACACTAAAATAATGAATTGAAACTGTTAAATCGAATCATAATGCTATTGCTAACAAAGAAAATTTTATTTATATGCTGTAATTGTAGTGTTTAGAATTAAATACAATAAATTCTTGGTGATCGAAGAGGAATCCTTCATTCAGAATCTCACTGAGATTGAAAACATATGCATAACAACATTAATAACAAACCACAGCATTAAAATATGGAGATGGTTGTAGGATACCAATGTTGTAGTCATTATCCTGGATTGTCTATAAGATATTAGGACACTTATTATAGTAATTTCGAAATTTTCATACGAATTTTTGCATTATGTTGATGAATGAGATACCTTTGTTGTAACAATTCGTTTTATTTTAGGGCAGAAGCGTACTAGTCCATTCAGGCCATGTTTAGACAAACGCCTGCAGTGTTTGAGATTCATTTCTTGTATGTTTGGGAG
>JABASH010001458.1:0-26088 GCA_019776445.1 Tomocerus maximus | reverse complement strand
ATCCTGCCCAACAACTAATACTCATTCCCTAGACATCGCATAGATAGAAGCCTCGACATAAATCTACTCTCAAGAATCCTTTCTACTATTCTCTCCCTTCTCATTCTCAACTTATTACTTTATTTGCTACTACATTTCGCTCACAGTAATTGCACATAGTCTCAATTTGAACGTGCTGAATACACTAAAACATATTTTACAAACCAATTAATGTATTTAAATTTTTGGCACAGTTGTTATGCTGGCAAATCCAGGAACTATGTCACTGTTATTTCAAATTATCTTGTACTATTTGCATATACGTATTCAAGTATACTAAATTTTTATGCCAAATCACTAATGTTTGTGGTAAAATAATTTAATGCTCATTTTCCTTTTATGTGAGCGAATTACTTGCGTTTCGGTGAAGTACAGGCTTTTTTCTGTTTGTAAATTCATTAAATGTTGATTTAAACTACTTTTAGTAATGCGATTTTTATTGCAAAATTAAGTACCACCTATAACAATAGGTTAGGCTGTAGTATCGGCGTATCGGTCGTTGCGATATAATTACCTTTAGATTTGTATTTTATTTACTATGAAGTGGGAATCGGAGTGCGAAATTGATAGTGAAATAAAATTAAAGTTGATAAACGAACATTAAATACTTCTGTTCTGTTTCTCATTGACACAAATCTGGGACAGGCTAATCGCGGCAATAGTGATGTTAAGTAGCTGTATCAGGAAATTACTCATTTGCATTTGCCCATAGATTTAAGATTTACAATTTTAAGTTGAGCTTCACAATTTTAGCAATAAGCAAGGGCTTACAGCTAATTAAAGTATATCGCTATTTGTGGTATTGAAGCTGCTTCGCACGCATAATGTGTAGGTACTCATATTTATTGACGACTGGGATATTGTTCCCCTGACTGAACATTAAAATGAAATTGTCAAGATTTAAAAACTTATATAGTTTCATGTCTTATAAATAATGTCTACCTAAGTGGTAATATTTGTTAGAAATTGTCTTACAGGTCGTACACTCATCGATAGCGTTTCCATTTAGATGTGTTTATGCTGTTTGAAATGAATATTTCGTATTCCAGATTGTAAATCATAAATTTGTTTTCGATATAGGAAAAATGTTACCTAACAAAAACTAAATATAAAACTGGAAAAAGTAATTCAAGTCACATCCGCAACGGCGTTTTTGCATCTTTGTATGATGAACACTTAATTGAGAAGAGCCTTTCGGTAGAGACGCGAATCTAATAAATTATGTACATTCACAAAGGATATTAGTCTATAAAATGGACCAGGAAAGGACAAGTCCATCTAAATCTTTTCTGCCCTGATAATTAGTAATTTTGCCAATGTTTCTTTTGGATGAGTAAAGCAGGTTATTTAAAAATGTGGTCTATTGATGCATACCGCAGACACGGAATAGAGTGTGCTGCCACATTAAGGATATCAAAGTAAAATTAAGTAGCTTCTTGTGTTGAACTATTATCATTGTGAAAGAAATGAATATTTTTTGGATCACTCACTTCCAAAACAGTAGTAAAACATACAAACTAATGTTGTGCTTATCTTTTAGTAAAAATTTATTGCATTATTGACATTCTTTTAAACTGAAGATGCACAGATAGTAATCTTAATAATTTGTGTTATCTACATTACAATAAAGATATGTCTTTGGTCTACCTTTAATGTTAGGAGTAAGTAGTCAAAATATTTGCACACTTTTTATGCATGCTTTAGTATAAAAAGTAACAGGACTATGCGCGTATATATTATTACAGGTATACGTATTATATTCTCGAGTACATTTACAGAGCGTAGAAATAAAATAGAGTATAAGTCAAGGAAGAAATATTTCTTAAGTAATAAAATATATATTATATACCCCATTGTGTACCTAACCTTAAAACATTTAACAATGAAAAAACTTTACACTAAAAGTGCAATCGAGTGCACTGGTAGTAGTGTTAACATTCCTAAGACACTGAGTACTTGCACTTATAGCAAAAAAGCGTGGAGAATTATGTATTATTAGAGTGTAAACTATGGCATCCTTCTCGCAAGTGTTTTACTTATCAAACGATAATAATATACGCCAAGAAATAGACAGGAAACAAATCTTCAGACAACATTGCTCTCTGAATTAAGACACACCATACAGAACAACGAACACTATAACATGCCCATCGACAAATTAATTACAAACAATCTAGCATTACAATGATAATAATATCTTATTTAGTAACAAACAGAAACATTTCGACTGACACAAACTATATTTATTAAATTAATTTCTCGATCTAGACTAATGATGATCACCTATATGTAATACATCTTGATCTTCAGGAAGCATCAAACAGTTACACCCTAAATAATAAACATTACATACACAAGTTACAAAATGTGAATCAAATGAGTTTGTTTTCTTTCTTATACAAATAGCATGCGTCATTCTATACGCTTGATAATGTTACCGAATCTGTTATGCTCATCAAAATAATTATTGCAGATAGTAAATCAAAGTCAGGTTTTTTGCTAATTATTTCTAGAATTCTAAGAATGTTTTTGTTTATTGCGTACACACAAGATTCTTTTAGCTAATGCATAATATCAGGTGGATTAAAATGTTGAAATAAACTCTGTGATGATATCTACCTATGAAATGCATCAAATTCTTTGAAATAATAGTTTGTTTACTATTTAAAGGGACCCCAAACACACTAGTCACACTTGTACCTACTTAATATTAACGAACGAAAAGAGTTGAAATGAAAAGATTATAATCAACATGACTGAGTGTGATTAACAGCCGTACGAACCAGTAATGTATTAATCTGTAACCTAATCAGTCTAAATGCTTCGCAATTCGTAAAAGAACAACATAATAAAACATTTCTTCTACTCAATACGATACCACGTACGTCTGTAATTATATACGAACTTTTTTGTTATTAAGACTGTACTGATTTGTCTGATCTCCTCAAAATTATATTGCAGAATTCACTGCCAGAGAATTGAACTCAATTTTTCTTTTACTGACTGGCTAACTGTGTAATGCATCTGTCTGCAGTAGATGAATCTTAGGATAACCAAGATTACATATTTACTATCTTCAATCTCATTTTACTCGTGGCAATTCTGTCTAATATTTACACTAGCGATTAGTGTTTAGTGGCATTCGTACCTATAGTATTCAATTAACTATCGCAGCTACAATTTTTGTAGATCAGGTAAGTAGTAAAGTAAAACAGCTAAGATTCTATTAATTTTTTATGAGCTTTGATCATATCCTGAAATCCTTGCTCGCTTTTCAGTGTTAGTGAGATATCCTCTGGTTGTGAGTCAGGGGATGAGGTATCAAATATCTTATTAGATTCTGCAAGTTCATCTTTCGTGGTATTATTATCATTATTATCGTCTTCATTTAGTGGGACATCCTCTGTTTCTTTGGTTAGTAAATCTCGATGTCTTGGTCTTTTGCCAGCAGGTCTTCGTCTACTTGCACGAGGCATAGATATTCTTTTGTTCATGTTGTCGTATGTTAATTTAGGCAATTTTCTATGAACAGGATCTGGATTGAATGTTTTGAATGGTTCAGGTAACGTCGAAAATTTAGTGGATTTCCGCTTTTCTTCTAGCGGATAGCCCAGGAGAATCTTTTCATGCCGATGTCTTTTGGCGAAATGAAACCAATCTGTGATTTTTGGATCTTTACTCATTCCAGGACTATTGTATTGCGTATTGAACTTTGGTGGGGGTCTTCCATTACGAGATTTTTGTGGAGGAAAAGGTTCGATGGGTTTTGAAGGTCTGAAATCAAATCCTGGATTTGGGATTTGATTACTGGGACTCTTATGGGAGAAACTATTTACACTATCTTCATATGCTATGAGAGGGGGAAGTGTTGTTACTCCAGGACTTGGGTCTGAATTTGGGTAGGGATTGAAAAAACTATTTTTCTCTTTGTTAAAGAATGAATTAGCCTCGTTCTGCTGGAAGGACGTGGGTCGATTTTGCTTATTATCATTAGTAGATGAAAGTAAGTGCTTGAATGGCTTATCAAAGAAGTTGGACTGACCAAAATCGTTCGAGGATCCAGTAGACCCAATTAAATTATTATTTTGGCCATTTTCGTGTTTATGCTGTCCGTAAATTGGACCGTTTTTACCTTCAGTAAATTCCTTCTGTGGTAAATAGTTGTCCTTCGGTGGTGGCAAATGTCCTAAGGATTCGCTTGTTTGCAAAGGACCGAATGTTGGCCCAGGTTGGCCAAAACTAGACATGGGAGGACCGAAATTGTGCATTGGATGACCGAAATTCATTGGCGGTTCGTAATTCTTCTTAGCCTCAGGTGTTCCATATCCTGGAACATTTGGACTATCTGGTGGGTGATTCCCGTGGGTCCTAATCGGGCGGTTATCTCTATTGTAGAAATGAGGAGACGGAGAATCAATGTAATTTGCAGATTCCCCAGTAGGAGCTTCGCCGTACGGAGCTTCGTGACTATACATTTCGTGGCTATAAGGATGGTGATGAGGCTCATGGTGGTGGTTCGGATGGTGATGTGGTCGTGGTCTATCGTGATCCATTTCTCTGCCATATGAAGTGTGTCGGTAAGGTATGTGTTTCGGATTTTCATGACTATGGCTATGTGAAAAGTGGTCATCGTGGTGTGGACTATGTTCTTCGTAGACTGTAGGTGCGTATTCCAAACTGTTGTGTCTATGATCATCAAAATGTTCCGTGCTGTGGTAGTGTTTCAAATGATGATGACCATGCGAGTGGAAGGGCTCCTTATGTGGGCTGTGTGTAGGTTTATCTATTACATGCGGAGTGTCCATATGATTCAATCCTGGAGGATATTTAGAATGAGAACGGTAATTGGAGTGAGTGTGCGAAGAAGATGTAGTTGTTGCAGGAGCAATGTACGCAGGACTATCTAATTTTACACCCGGAGGAAGTTTGTAGAAGGGACCATACGAAATATAAGCTGGAGCATAACTGGGCATAGTGTGATAATCTTCAACTTTTTTCCAACCGTGTCCATGTTCGTGTCCATGCCCGTGTTCATGTCCATGCCCGTGTTCATGTCCATGTCCGTGGCCGTGACCGTGGCCATGTCCATGTCCGTGGCCATGTTCATGACCATGCAAATGTTTATGTCCATGCCCATGAGAATGCGTATGGCCATGACCATGCCCGTGCCAACCGTGGTGGTGATGATGGTGATGATGACGGGGTCGATGTCTTCTTGCATGTCGATATCTCTTCGGACGTCCGTAATGCCTGTAGCGAGGTCTCCTTGTTTTATGGGGTCGTTTTCGCGGACGCCATCCCCATCCGTGGGGGTGGTGATGATGGTGATGTCCATGCCCATGATGATGCGGGTGTGGATTGACAATTGTGGTATGTTTTGTAATTAAAGGAATAATTGGTCTTTTATTCCAGACAGTACCAAATTTTCCGTAAGCCCTGTCTGTCGCAGGAGTTTGTTTTTCCCGGGACTCCTCAGGTTTCTTGCCCACACCATTTTGCACCGGGTTGGGTCCGAAGAAATCATCCGGATAGCTTTCCGCAGGAGTGGTGACTTCTTTTTTAGAAGAGGCGGAAGCTTTCAAATCATTTTGGTATTTCGAAATTTCAAATGTATCTTTCAATTTGTACTTTGTGCTACTGCTAACATGTTCTAAAGAACTTTTTGGTTTGTAATTCCACACTGTGAACCCAGGTTTGGATTCTTCTGCTTTTATTGTCGATTCGGTGACTTCTCCTCCTTCGATAACTAATCTATGGGACTGTGGCAGTTCCAAACTTATATTGATATCGTCCCCTAACATTCTATGCTCCAGAGTGTCTCCATTTTTATTGTCCGCCCGTTTTTCAGCGGAACGCTTATCCGCCGGGGTTTCTGTTGGGATTTCAGTTTGCGCATCTACTTCTGAAGGTAAAGTCGTCGCTTCTTCACTCCCACACACAAATAGTACATTCACACAGAAAAGTAATACAAATGTCAATACTATTGAAAGTTTACTTTTGGCAGATTTTCGAACTGGATACATTTTCAAAGAACAAATTCAACTCAGTAAGACTAGAAGAAATCCGACACTCTCGCTCCCATAAGATATCCCTACATGAATGCTAATTTATCACACGTGCGTGCCCTGATTAATTGTACATGTAAATATTGTACCTAACTCAACTTTATTGTCTAGAGACACACTTTTCACATGAGATTGATAATGTCAGCTTGGATATTAACTTTTTACGGCAACATTTGCCAGTTCCTCAAACCAGTTTCCCCAAAAAATATTCTGCAGCCTTGAGAATCTTCCTGTCAAAATTCTCTTTCAACATGGGAGATATTAATGTATAGAGCAAATAGGAGCAATGCTAAAGCCCAACTGAGGAGAGAAGCTACAGAGCTCAGATGTAATAAACAGTCTTGACTTGGCTTTGCCTCTGTGCAACTCAATCGAGGCATTCCCTACTTCTAAAGTGGTCAACACAACTTGGCCCCAAAACCAAAAGTGAAATCCGCCTATAGATTCGCGTTTGTTTTATGGGCTCCGACCATACCACAGTTTGTTATACCAAGATCATTGCTTTTCTTACCGACACTCCATATCATAACTATGAATGGGCTTTGGCTTCACATCCCATTAGTACGTGTAGTATCAACATTCATTGCGAAAACACTACTTTACCGTAGTAAACTCTTGAATTAATGCATTCGCTCAACTTTTGGGGCTTTACAAGCAGTTTTGTACTGTGCGAATCAAAACAGCTCATTCCTAAGTTTAAAAAAATAGGTACACTACACATGTAATACATTCTCAGGTTGAAGCTAAAGATTTGCAAATTGGCATATACCTTACAGGAGTAACCAAATACCACGATTAATATTCGTACAGGTACCTATTGTATTTCCAATATGTATACACGAAGTAAGTACCTACTATTATTAATCTTATAGGCAGTCTGCTCCGAATGAAATGCACTTTATCGTCTCATCTTGTAAAATTCGCCAAACTCTAAGCTTACTTTATGACATTTTGTATCTTTGTGTAATACAATTCACAGTCTGTTGGAACATCTTCAGGAATATTTGTCTATAGTGTTGATTCATATACTATCGACAGTATATGACATATACTAATATAAATTGTGAATGTACTTATTAATAGTAAGTTTCAAATCTCTGTGTTATCAATAAATAACACTTGTAATGAAACATTAAGGAATAGCATAACCCTGTCTTTACTTTTACATTTGGAACAGTAAGACAGCCGGTGTATTAAAATATTTCTCTTGGAATGTATACCTATATACGATCTCTCTCTCGTATTGTATTTTAGGTATTGTACTTACCAAACCTAGATTGACTATCAAAACACCATAGAATTCTCTCAATGCAAAGAATGACTTCTATACGATCTCTCTCTCGTATTGTATTTTAGGTATTGTACTTACCAAACCTAGATTGACTATCAAAACACCATAGAATTCTCTCAATGCAAAGAATGACTTTTACATTGCATTGATACTTTCAAGATAAGCAATGCCATATGCGTATTTGTGCTTAAGTGTGTACCTTGTAAAATTAAGTTAATATATTATTACGTCTAAGTTTATCTTCGACATATTCAATCTTATCTACTAATCACATCTTCAGATTCAGCAGATGCATTAGTTTCCACTAACAAATGCCTTCAGAACTAACCTAGGTAATTCTGTAAGTAACCCATGGGTTTAACTGTATTTTATGTGGTGAGCATTCACATTCAGAAATAATTAGTGCTTATATAGAATCTATATTGAGATATCATATTTTAACTAGGGTTCTCTATATAAAACATAGAATGTCAGTACATAAATATCACTATGCGTAGGAGAATTTACTTCCACGTTCTCAGTGGACCGAGCCAAATCTGTTTTCACCACGCGTTAAATAAATAAATTGCATGAAATGTATGTATAGATGGATTTTTAAGTCAAAATAGCCTGAGAGTTATTTTTGACATTTAGTGTTGACTTTATGTACACCTGTTCTGAATTGCAGCTTGTCACTGCCAAATAATACAGATATAATAATAATTGCCTCAACTGTGCTTAAAATAGAGTCTTAATCATTACATTGCCACGATAGCCTTATCTTTCGTTATGGGTCTTTCACATAAGGCATGCAAAACTTTATTTGTTCATGAAACTGTTGACAAAAGTGCATACTTCCACTTTTCTATTTCTGTTAATTAAGTATATGTGTACAGTTTACTGCAGCGAGGTGAGGTAGACAATTATTTACATGCTTCGCGTGCAACGTAATACAATGGTAAGTTATAATAGTTGGCAATTAGCAATGAATTATTAACATTTCTTAAGTTCATTATCATTTTATCCAAGTGTCAATCTACTTTTGTTTAGGGAAACAAATAACAGTCTGTCACAGTCACAATCTTAAGACCTCCGTGTCAACTCTAGTATGCATTTCAGTTAAACTAAAGCGGAAATGACTTGTACCTTCATTAGTATGAGCTATGCTACAGTCTGTCACAGTCACAATCTTAAGACCTCCGTGTCAACTCTAGTATGCATTTCAGTTAAACTAAAGCGGAAATGACTTGTACCTTCATTAGTATGAGTTATGCCGAGATAATTATCAACACTGGACACTAACATGCACAACATGAGAGCATTAATGAAACTTTACATAATTTCTCTTTCACCACAACTAAAAATAGAAATGATAATTGTGTGCGCACAATAAGTGGACGTAATGATCAAATATTAAAATAGTTTCCATGTTATTACTTCCGCAAAAAGTGACATTAGTGAATTGATTACTAAGAATTAGACATTTTTAGAAAACAACTAAAAATACGCTAGTTTTGGACAGTTTTGACTTTCGACATCAATTATGGGGTAGCATAAATTATCCACACCAAAGAACCTTAGGATTATATCAGTATTTTTTTTATAAAATATATAATTTTATTACAGCTTTTATTATGTCTAAATTGGGCTGGACGGGGGAAATTAATAGTCAGGTACAGATGAGATTGCAAATTGAAATGGCAAATAATAAGTTGGACTTTCACAAAACTATCACTGAGAATAAGATATGCAGGTACGGTTCTTGTACGGTATTGATTTAAATATATTTTATGAATGTCAGTTGCCAACAATCTTGGATTTCTCTGCCTAATTAAGACATCATCTGTCTGTGGAGACGGCAGAGGTAAACTGTTACGAAAATGGTCGATAAACGTGAATGAAGCATTTAAGAAAGTAGATTCTCTTTACTTCATCGTATTAAAGGTTACTGATTGCTGTAATTTGAAAATGGTTTAATTTAAAGAAAGAAAGATTCATCTTCCCAATTTAAACAGCTAATAGCCATAACAATTGCTCTGAATCTACCCTACACTGACATGACACGGACAGGATAGGCAATTGGACTCAGTAGAAATTTTAATTTGAATCTCTATACTTTAATGTGAATATTATGGAATTAATGGGATTGTGCACATCTTAATCTGAATGAAAATCAGTGCAGTTTACTAAAACCCTTAAAACAAAAGCAGAAATAATTTAATATCCGAAACTGCATTCAATTGACTTATTTACAATTGCACTCTGTATGCAGAAATAAAGAAAGTTTAACTACTGTTATACGAACTAAATAAATGCATTGACTCTCAGTGAAGTGCTAACAGTTCCTAAACTATTTTTCTTCTTTCGAAGTTCAGCACAAAATAAATGCCAAATTATCAATGCAAATTATTTGAATGTCAATTTTGTCATTATATTGAAATTGTGTATAAAGATACAAAATATTATTATACAAACTTATATAGAATATTGCTGAATACGAACACGGTAGTACTGACTCCACAGCTTTGATTGTAACCTAGTATAAACTTTGCATTTAGCCCTCGCACAATACAGAAGCCTGGGTATTACTTATATAAATTACAATAAAAGTGTATAATACCGTATTTAAGTGCAAATTATGTGGTGCATTATGGGAAATGGGCGATGCCTTAATTACGGCTATTATAGTATACGCGTGGAAGCTCTTTCACGGTTCAGTAACTCTTGAAATTGAAATTTGCATAGCTATAATAGCACCAATTTACTATAAAGTAAAGATCTTTTGCTTTTGCTTCTCGGGTAATGGTATCCAGGTACAATCTGTTGCATTGACATTGTTCTGTATCCTGTTTGTAAGTATTGTTGTCAATTTAGAATATAGTTTGATGGTTTAACCTTTTCAATGTTGATAAAAAACGTTTCGTCAGCGTAGACAGGGGCTTAAGGTTAAATCAGGAGTTACTAGAAGATATATAATCATTGTTTCTAATTAAGTAACTGAAAACCTCTTTGCTACAATTAATTCTATTGTTTTATGTTAATGATTTACGGTCGTAGATAGTCCTAGTAGAGCATCGTTCTCTATGAGTTAAACGGTTCAGGATTTGAAGATGTCGAGTATTTTTTACTTTCTTTTGAGTTTCTTAATTTGTATAACTCCCTACTGCCTACTCACTAATACTCAAAAAGGAGAAACAATAGGAATTTTCCGACTCTCCTTTTAAGTTTTCAAATCTAATTCACTCCTTCACAGTTTCGTCCTCTTTGACATTAATTTTCCTTTTTGCATTGCGTCCTTATAATTTTCTTCATTCGCTACATGCTTAATTTCAGAGGGATGTGTTTTCTGTCTTCCATTCTTCTTGAACATGATACACAATGCATGAAGTGCAACGAGTGGGCTAAGTTGATGTGAAATATTATACTTTTAATAAGTTTCTAAATAGATCTTCCAACTAAAAACATTTATCAACTCAGATTTTGACACTTGCATACTAGCTACAGATCGAAAACTTGTGGTTTCATTGTTTAATTTATATTAAAAGCTGTTTTCTCTAAAATTAGACGTTTGCTTTTAATAGTGCCAGAATCTATTGTTAGATGCTCCAGTTTCTATCTTTTGATGTTTTCTAATAAATATTGTATGAAAAGATGAGCATAATGATTCTATAATAATAATAGTTGAGTGCGTAATTACAAGTTGGAAAGATGTACATACACAAGAGTTGTGGATTTGATTTGTTTACATTTCACTTTCTAGTGATGAGAACATAAAATATTTAAATTGAAGGCTATACATTACTTGGCGAAACTAAACAGTAGTTCTGCTAAGGATCTCAATCTACAATTCATTTATCCAATATTCAAAAAGTAAATCATTATTATGTACTCTTGCGTAGTTGTTTAGCATCTTATAAAGTGCATCCACCTTAAAATGGTTCACGCATGTTGTTTTTTTACTTTAATTAACATAAAGATAAGTCAGCAAAGTAGCAGTTCGTAGTTGAAATGGTTCTAGATAGCAAAACATTTGTTTTTCTTTGCTTAAACTTGTTGGCCAACTCACAAAAAATAAATCTCTATCTGGACTTTGCCATATTGTAGCGGAGACAGATTATACGTGAAGATATTTGTTTTCTTGTTTAACAGCGTATCATAACTAAACTGACATACTGTCTTACAATAAAGATAATGAATAAATCTCCACAAGAATTTCCTTTTCAATGTTTAGTACTAACACTTGGTACCATTCAAATATAGTTTAAAAGTATAATGAACCCTAAATTAAATGTTTCTAATACATTAGTCAGTTTTTACAGATTTCCGCATTGCGTTTCTTTTCCTTTGTTGAAAATTATTATGTCATTAATGATCCCCTAAATGATTTTACTAAAAAATTCGTGTGTATTTTGTATATCTACAGACAGAAATTGCTTATCCATCTATAGTGCTTTATAGCATGTGCTTTAGAACATTTATAGATATCTGATAAAAGTGATATGGTATGACAAAGATAAATATGACCATTTTATAAATTAGACCTACACATGTACACATTGTTTTGGTTTATGATTTAATCTTTGTGGTTTTCCTGTATCAACTGCATTTAACTTTTACTTTTATCGATTGTTATCCATCTATAGTCGGATATCTTCCATACAAGATTTTTGGCAACTGCTAAGTGTTCTGTTTATTAGTACCACTTGTTATGTTCTAATATTATTATGTGTAAACATGTGAAGTAAGTATGTAATTTATCTCAATCTTAATAGAGTCTACTATACGTTCATATCCATACGGAGAAAATTGGACTTATCTGTAAAAACTGTATAATCAACATTAGAAAATTGACTCTATCGTGAGCGTCATTGTTTCAAACAGCGGAATTAAATTACACACTGTTTTCTAATATCTCTCTGTCTCTGTCTAGATACTTATTTAATGGGGCTCAACAAAGTTGGTTACATGTCCTTACACTTGTGTCATGGATTATTAAAAACTACGTGTGTCTATGTCTATACCTAATGGTACAATAACCATAATGGACTGCAGTTCATGCGGAATTAATTGCATTTTTACAAAATCATTTGTTCAAAGCAAACACTTAAATTACCATTTAATTATGCAACTTAATTAATCATGTTGTTGTCACTGTCTTAACTTCAATCGGCACAATAAATCTAAATCTACGAAAAGTAATTGTATTTCTAATCTGCAGATGCATCTTCCAAACCATTTAAGAGCTATATGAAAGAATTCGACTAATATCATTGGATGAGGTTTGCCATTATCATCATCTTCACGGATGTACAAGAACTTATATTAAACGAAAGCCTGCTGCAAAACGATTTTGTTATTTGTACACAAAACTACAGGAAAGTTTGAATTTCAGTATCATCTTCATTTTAAGTATAATGATCACAAAGATTTGGGAAATCAGAATTTCAGATGTCTATTTAATATTTAAGATTACATATTATGTTTGTGTGTACCCCTACAAAGATTGTTAAGCACGTACAAATGACGTATAGAAAGTCCATGGATGTATCCAAACTGGTAGTAATACCTATATACGTCTAACAACTTCACTTAAGCGTCAAATCAACATGCATAAGTCAAGCTATCTATTTTCGAAAACGTGCATTAAATTGAACAGCCGCAGATAAATAGTAGTTGGGCTGTGGCCAGTCAGCTTCTTAACGAACATTTCCTTTCAAACTAATTTGTCAGTTGAATTCCTACGGAACAATAAAAGCGAAAAATATAGTAAACCATGCAAATATTTGAAGTAACAATATAGTTTTATATCAGAAATCTCTCCACAGAAAGTAAGTAATGAATTATCGTTATCCTGGCCTGACCAACCACGCTACTACTAATTTACCTTGCTCCCCTAATAATATTATAAATAACGAATTCATACAGCCTGTGTAATGGACGCTGTAAATAATAGCATCTCTTCACAGAAGAAAATTTGTATTAATTACACCTGTCATATCACCTTATCCTTAGCAAACTGCTAACAAGAAATCTATTTGTTCTAAACAGCAATCATTTTTTATTGCCTGACTTACTTATTCTATGTGCTACTAATTACTATGAGACAGTTAAGCGTAAACTAATTTGCTCGCTAAATGTGCGGCGATAATCGGTGAGAATTAATTTGAACTTGATTGTGTTTTCCTGTCAGCAGAAAGTGCTACAAGGATCGTGGTCTGTTTGTTTTAGTGATAATTCATTCCTTTTTAATGATAATTCATCATTGTTAGGACACAAATAGCTTTTCCATTATTACTTTCAATAGCCTTGATGAAACAATGCATTTTAAGAATTGTAATCTTGTACATAGTCTGAGTCTCGAATGAGAAACTACATACTAGAAAAAATTTAATCTACAGATCATGCTGCAAATATTGTATAAGCTTATTTTTGTGTATTCCACATCTAATGGACATTATTACTGCAGACTTACATAAAAGTATGCGTTTTTAATGCACATACCTTGCCACACATTTTTATCGATCTCTCAAGAATTTCTATAAAAATCTACATTTAGAAAACCATCATCTATAAATTATGTCAAATTAACGTGGTTGAAATATGTAGTTACTTTTTATTTGCAGAATGCATGAGGAATGATTGTTAGTTTCACACGAGTTTTGAAAATATTTTTGTTAAATGTCTGACTGTGACTAAGACAAGTAATTTATAATAAAGTGTAATATGGCAATTTACAGTCGTGAGACTATTGTCAAAACCATAGTAAACCCTAAGTTATTGTTAGTGACTATTGGCGTTTATTAATGCAGATAGAATGCAATAGGTATGAAAGTGTAGATAAAGTTGGCAATTGTAAAACAGCAAGTAAATGTGGTTCGCTAATGTAAGACACGAAAAAGACGAAGTTGAAGGTAAAGTTGAAGGCAGTACTTCTTTAAGATTCAAAACACGTAGGACAAATTATTAACTAGTATATAATTATCTGCCCGCAAAAATTTCATCTTACTTTCCGCAAGAAAAGTTAAACCTCTGTATGTATCTAAATGGGATTCAGAAACTGAATTAGGACTAGATGCACTCTGAAATGCATTCGTGTGCTAGAAGTGAAGAGAAAAACAGCAATAAATGAAGATCCTTTTCACTAAAATAGCACTTACAGTGTTAGATCAAGTAGATCGTTACATATTTGCTATTGCACTAATTTTTCTATTTCGTCGAGTTTTTGCTACATTTTTTGTTTGTACTCAAAGTTTATATAGCGACTTGTGCAAACTATAACTCTATTACAGTAAGCAATACTCTCACTGTACTCACTGTAGTGTTACCTTCTTATAGCTATTTTTTTACGATTAAAATCAAAAATAGTAAACCCATAAACCTAAAAAAGCTATCTTTGGTTTGGGTTCGATTTCTGGTTTTTTCTTTCCATTTCGGATTATACCAAGAGATACAAACATCTTATGCTCTATAAGATAAATCAAGTATCTTGAAGCCTACATACTAATGGTTATGGTACGATCTAACGTATTACAACTACTTACGATATTTATCAGGGCATTACAATGGAATTTTATGTTTTCTTCGTGCTCTGTACTACAGTGTCACTATCGGTAATTAAAACTATGACCAATTTGAATTGTATATAGACAGCAGATAGTTTAAACCGAGAATCATATCAGTAATTCACATGAAGTGAATTATATTGTTTGTGTTTTAGTTTTAATGCAGAAATCTGTGTAATAATTGTGTAATGGGTTGTATGCGTAATACGGTAATTTAATCTTGAACAGAAAATAACAGCACTCTTACATGACCAAGTAGAATTAACTGTGTACTGGTCTGTTCACGAGAATGAGTTTCCCCAAGGATCAGATATTCTTATCAAGACATGTAAAGGAAAACCCTTGGCTTCGGTAAGCAGAAAATTTGCTGACAAAATTAGGCTCGAGGGCTCAGGAACTCTTACAAATGGAAAGTACGTTATATGGACGCTTTTAGTTGGTATACTCAGGGAAAATAAGTTACGTAATTAATATCATTGCTATATGCATCTATGGATTTTAATTAACACTTTTCGAATACCAACTTCAATTATTATTTAAAGATTCAATTACTACACGAGGATAATTGAAACTTTTGTTTTACATTTGCACAGAGTGGTGAATTTGAGTTATTGCGACTGCAAAGAAGGATACAGTTGCTTTGAATTCGTAGCAGCTCCATTAGGAAGCAGAGACAACCCATTGGAAAGTTTTGTTTCAGTTGGTTAGCACTTATTACTCTACTATTATTATCCTTGGTGTGAGCACAATGTCTATATAGCTATAACATTATGTGTATGACAATGACAAAGGTACCTTTACTAAATCTGCGATAAACATCGCTATCTGTATCAAAGGTAGTAAATCTGAAATCAAATTTTTCACTTTTTTCTCATTGCAAGAAAAGTTTCAAATTCTTGTCCTACGTTATAATTTTAACTGTGATTGCAGCCACAAACGACATTTCCTTTGGTTCTATACTCTTTGTGAAAGAAATTCAAGGAATCACTCTACCCAATGGAAAAAAACATGTAAGATTCAGTTTGAACTGATTTACGATTTGATTATGGGCACTCTTAACCAGTTGTGCTCATTTTTTACTTCAGAAATCTTGGTTTGCATTGTTTCCTACATTATTTAATTCGGTGACATTTTTTCTCTTGTATATTTTAGAACGGATGTGTCCGCGTTGACGATGTTTGTTCATCTTGCCATAAGAATCAAATTGACCTCTATGTGTCCCACTTGCAAAATTATAGCTTTTTAGATTCTCAACTTGCCCAATTTCCTAGCGTCAGTATTCAAGTCAAATCCAATTGTACCTTACTCAAATACTACTAACGAGCCAATTTTATTTTTGTTGCAATCTAGGCATTAAAATTGTAGAATAAGATTGTAGATGATTATAATGTTCAGCTTCGAATGAAAATGCACATGATGAGTATCAATACGTAAAAGTATCTTTTCAGAATTGGTTAAAGTCTCATTGATTTGTTATTTGGATTTATTACAATGTAAAATTCCAATTTTTGAACAAAGACTACAGTTTTCAAATTGTGTAAAACCATTCTAACAGATATTTTGGACTTTTAAATAAGCACTTGGAGAATAAATACTTTTTTGAATAAATTACTTTTGAAATTCGTCTGAGAACTCATTTCGTTTAGTGGTCCGACGTGATTTTATTATAGTGCCATGGCTGATGTTTAACCGACATGAGCTACAACTGGGCCTGCTGCATAAACGGGTGCGGCTGCTACTTTGGCTACAGTTTTGGCAACAGCAACAGCTCCTGCAAGTGATAACAATCGTTATGTCTTGACTAATGGGAATTTAATCAATCTGATTTATCATTCAAGATATAATTTTTATTAATTTATTTACCTGATCGGTCTACAACTGCGTTGAAGCCGTTGACGGGGTCAGCGGTGTATGTAACTAGTAACAAAACAATTGTATTATGCATTGGACTGTTATTATACTAAAAGATAATCAACAGAGTTACAAAAATTACCAGTACGGACGGAACCGTCAGGTTCAACAAGTGAGTATTGTCCTGAAAAAGTAACAAAATAACATTTAAATTAATTTACTAATATTTTTTTGTGAAATTGGACTACAGAATGCACTGAACATGAAAACACCTTGAACAACATCTCCATTCCTAGTTTCTTGCTGTTGCTTTTGGTCTCCGGTGATTCCGTCTTGAACTGAATATCCATAGCTGTACTGTGGGTTTGGATCGTATTCATCAGAGACAACAGCTTAAAAATTAGAAACAAAATATTTTTTTTCTCTCCAGTATCCTCTGACTAAATGGGTATACATTTTAAAAATGTCCTACCTTTAACAGCAGCTACTGCGGGAGCTGCTCTTAAAATCGGAGCACCAGCATAGCCCACAGGAGCCACAACTCCAGCCGAAGTGTAGCCAAAAATGACGACGAGAATTGCCAACTAAAAATTTAGAAATGAAATAATTAGCACCGAATTTTGGATTATTTCTCTAGAATATACTGGTATAGAAAGACATAGATGGAAAATTACCTTAGTGTACATTTTTCCGAAGAATAAATTAAGTTTCCAAATGGAAAGCTAAGAAAATGTTCCCGAATACAAAATAACAGGGGGCACTTCGGCACTTGTTGATATTTCAGTGATTGTAACCCGAGTCAATTAATGGCTTTATGTTTGGAAGAAAATGATGTGACTACTTATTGGTAAGAAATGGTGGAGAGCTTTTATACTCTTTTTATGACATGGCAAGTAAGGGATTGGACAATTGTTGGGAACTGTGTACTAAAATTAAAGTCTGAGTTAGTGCAGATGGAGTAATGCATTGTTAAGGATTGGAAGGGTATGATCACACTTGAGGTAAAACTGTAATTCAAAACAAATCAACTTGAATATGACAATGACAAGGTAAGGTAAACCAAAGAGTGGGCCATTTATTGTTATTTTGAATACAGATTGCGAATGGAAAGTAATATTAGCTGATAATCGTAAGTAAATACCTAAGCAAAGATAATGTTAATGAAAATGGTAAGCCGACTCAGACAGGACGAAGCTAAATGAAAACTTTTATCAATTGGCATCAATAGATGGATTTAAGGCCTCGGGGTAATCCATTGTGCAATAAAGCTCATTGATATTCTTGTAGTTGACTAAAAATGCATAACCCTAAACAATTGTTAACTTGTAAGTAACAGATCTCAGTATTATGTAATCCCTTGTAAACATATTTGATTGTCACAAATATAAAGTCAGAGCAGGTAGCATAGTACACACGGAGCCAATCTAAACACGAGTAGCAATGGGAATTCTTTTTTATAGAATGAATGTAAAGAAAAGACGATCATGAACATGTTAAGGTTGTTTATAAATAGTATGTTCGTTGATGAGGTGGAGATTGCATGGGACTGTCTGTCTAATGGCATGTAATGATGAATAACGAGTGCTCTTTTACCTACTGAAAGATTTTATTCTTCGCATGGACATTGAAAAATATGTTTTACAATATATTAAACTCATGTCTCCGTCTTAATTATATCTTAGAATGTCATAAGAAGGCCTTTACGACCCCCTGTAGAGAATCTCACAAGTTCTTATACCACAATGATGGATCCATTTCAACATTAATAAACCATTACAAAATGTAAATTCAGCTATACTCCATAAGCTATTTGCGTCCAGAACATTTCACATGAGTTTATTCCTAAAATATGACTACGACTTGCTGACGGGATTAGTATCTGCTAAAGTAAATCCTTTAAAAAATTACGAAAATCAGTCAAGGACGCATGTCTGTAAAAATGACATTGGTATAAGAACGATTACAAATATGTTTGCGAAATAAATTGAGATTTATTGCATGCTTTAGGTTTCATAAAACGGAATATGGTGATGTAATGAGTGCATAAGAATTTTTGTCATGATTCGAAACGGGAATTTATTGCAAGTGACAAATCAATACAGATGTGTCAAATACAACTAATATTAGATAGTAAATACATCATATAAAAACATGGCATACAAAACAATAAGTTATTATACTTGAAGGGAGAACAAAAGTAGTAGGAACATAGTTGAGGTGAAATATGTACAATGCAAGCGACTATGTACAAGCATCTATTATAGATACACACGAAATAGATACTAAGATACTACATACTAAGAATGAAATTGTGAAAATATAGTCTGCGTGACAAGATGAAACTGAGAAGATAGTGTTGCCACTGTAAATAGGAAGGTACACAAAAGTGTAAGGCTTAGCAAGCGAGAAACTAAACCAGAGTAATTAGGAGTTAGAATTTTAAGTATTCAGTTTTAGTAAGTTTAGTAAACCCGAGCTCCATAACCATGCCCTGCAATTCCTACTGCCCGAGCTGGAGCAAAATGAGCTCCTCCTCCATAGCCTCCATGAACGGGTGCAACTGCAGCATAGCCTGCCAAGGGGGCTGCATGTTTTGCAATAGGAGCAGCCGCAACGGCTGTTTTGGCATGGACGGTTGGCCCTGTTCTATCGACAACCGCGTTGAACCCATGGATTGGATCAGCAGTGTAGGTTACTAAACATATTGACAATCATTATAGTTTCACGTAAGAAAAAGTGTTTAGAATACTATTTTAAAGAGTTGAGAAACTATTGAACTCACCTGTGCGAACGGAACCGTCTGGCTCAACGAGGGAGTATTGTCCTAAATTTGAAAAGTTTATATCAAGCATTAGTCACACAAAAATCTTGGCCGTATTTCCAAAGGATTTCACACAAATGTAGCATATTCCTAAATAGAACTTATAAATCTAACTAGATGCTGTACTGCAATGGAGAAGATGACTTGATTTCTTAGAAATATGTCATAAAATTCCCATAATTAGATTTTTATCTTACCTTGAACCACATCCCCGTCCCTGGTTTCAGTTGCTGATTTTTGGTCTCCAGTATAGTGATCAGAAACAGAGTAACCGTAATTGTACTGTGGGTGAGGGTCATAAGGCTCAACAGCTATAAAACAAAAATAGTCTTGTATTACCCACATAACATAATCTTGAATGAATTCGCGTAGAGTACGCACTAAGCAGTCGCTGTAGTAGCTGTATACCAAAATTATAGATATTTATGCAAATGATGATCACACACGGTCTTAATCTGTTATCTATTAACTACTGAGAAATTCCTGAATGTAAATAAATGATTTAAGGTGTTCACGAATAACATTCGCGAAAATAATTTCAAACCTTTTGCAACAGCAGGGGCAGCAATTTTTGCAGGACCTGCATATCCAATTCCTGGGTGAGCATGACCATATCCAGCTCCGATATGGCCATATCCTACTGGACTTACAGGGGCAACGACTCTTGCAATTGGTGCTGGAGCAGCGGCATATCTTAGTCCACCACCGTATCCCAATCCAACAGCTCCGGGGTGTCCATATCCTGCTCCGGGGTGTCCATATCCTAATCCGGGTCTCCCATATCCAGCTGGACCGACAATATGTTGTGCTATTGCTGCAGTTACAACAGTCAAAAGAAGTGACACCTGAAAAAAGGAAATATTAGTTTTTGTGGTGATAAAAAGCGATGTTTTTTCAGAAAGCAAAAAATACCTTTCCAATCATGTTGAGATATTTGATCCAATAATCTAGACAGAGATAAGAAGTTTACACGAATTCAAGTCACGTTTACGATGAGAATGATATTTTTGCCACTGGGAACTCTGGCTTTTATACGATTTACAATAAAGACTTAAAAATCAGTAATTAGAATGAGTGATATAATATTGTCATGTCAGCTTCCAGCTATATACAAATGCAAACAATGCAAAAGCATTTCATTCCTTCAGTCAATCCATTTCATTCCTCCTCTTTCAAATGCACTATCATGCAAATCATTAAGAATCTAATATACTTTACTAAATACTAAATAATGTAACCATTGAGCATTTACTTATTCTAGGTACCTGCAGTGCAAAAGATCTGTGCAAACCGCCTCGTTCACGGATATTGAAAATCCCTTACGGAATTGCATTTTTATTCTATGCTCCTTTAAATGCTATCCCTTTAGTTTACTTATCTTACTCGAGTTGCATCACAATTTCATTAATGAATTCTTTACAATATTAAACTACTCGTTCGGATAATGTATTGGGGATAAGTTCTTGGCAATGTAATTGATACCTGACAGCTTTGGCTTGTATTTATTTAGGTACCCATGATTATATCTTACGCGAATGATTTTATGTACACTAAGAAAAACTATAGATACAGATTCTTCAATTTTCTAACTAATGTTTTCTGTTAGCAATAATATTGTAAATAGTTTACCATCGGGTGGATTGAGACAATTACGACCCCTCCAGGTCAGGTGCGGCGAATATAAATGAAACCCAGAGGGAAATGACTTCACTACTTGTATTAACTCCTCGAATGCTAAATATTTGATGCAATTCTTAAAAATCATAGCTAACATCAAGAATTACACAAACAAAATGTTTTATTAGCCCAAATCTTTAGTTTACATTTATACGTTTTTATTATTGCACTCTTACATGTATACAAATGAAACTGCATCAATTTGTCTGTCAGAAAAGACAGCTAATAAAGAGTTGCTACAATATAATATGTTTTCGCATGCTTTACAGAATGGATAGTCATTGTCATTAGTATCAGACAACGTTCGTATGCATGTTATTGGCAGCTAGGAGCAAAAGTAATGAATACAACTGAAATGGGTAGAGTATAATTTCAATATATTTTCCTATGACTATGCTTATACAAAAAGCATTGCATTCACATAGGTGGATACTTAATCAATAGAAATGGATACAAAACAAATGTTCATTAATTGTGTATATATACCTAAGTAGGATGTATTTATGTTACTTATACATACCGGTATAATTAGTACAATGTAAGAAAGTAAGAGCACTCCTTGTGCTCTGTATTTATAATGTAAGTATAAAACAACACGCATGTAAGTATTATTTGCAAATTGACTCCTGTTGATTTGCAACATTTTCTGCGTAAACTCATTTCATCTGACTACATCCACGATAGTATTGTATTTCATAGAAGAAAAGGCATCAAACTATCCCGCTGAGTTCTATTGTTCCTTTTCTGTTGATTTGAGTTTGTTTGCTCTGATTTTTATATTTGACTTTGACTTGATTATGACATAACAAAAAGGTTGTAGGCAAATGGAGTTGGTTTACACTAATTTCTATTTTATAAGTTTACGGTTATCATTAAAACTGTTGTTGTTGCCTTGTCTTGATTATTGAGTACTTGTGTTGAAATCAAGACATCATTTTGCGTTTCTTTGCGTATCATTAATCTTGAATTTGGAATTAGGAGCATTTTCAAGCAATGCTCCCCTGTAGTATTAGTATGACAGATTGACAAGTTGACAGCCATTTTTTAACTGCTACATGTCTGTCTTGCATTATAATAATATAAATACTAATTAGCACTACCGAGTAGTTTCATGAACACATTAATATTTCTTAAGAAATCCAAATAACATATAAAATCAGGAGCTACCGTTTCCTACTATACCATAGTATTAAATTGTATAGGTACTCGTAACTTTTAAATATCTGGACTAGTACTCAAGAGTTACGCAATAATAATTTTATGCATTACACTTTCAATGAAGTTCCACTACAGAACACAATAGACAATAATATAGTTACATTAGTTATGCTCAAGGTTTAAACACACTAATAAAATATGAATCGTACTTCTATGTAGCGAAGAGAAGGATTATGGCATACAAACGTAAAAGATTTTCAAATCTTCAAGAGTATTACTAGAATTTATAGCTCTCAATCTCAATGTCAACAAATTGGTGTGGGTTTGATTTAAAAATGAATATTAATTTTCGTGTAGTAATTATGAATTTAACTGAAATGAACCAAGTATCAGTCAGCAGTCAACAATAAACCAATTTTGTTGCTTCATGGCTGAGTTTACTTATAAACCGCATCCCAGACAGAATAATCTGCATAAGATTCCATATCGTTAAATTCAAGTAAGTTGAAACGATTAAAATGTCTTTCAAAAGCATTAATGCTCCTTCCTGTCCGTATACCAGTAGCTGGATCTTTTTCTAAAAGGAAATTGGTCTCAGTGTCAGGAATTCCAGATTTTTTCAAAACTGCTTCTACTTCAGAATAAGCAGTGCTTCTGGGGAAATCTTGCATTAAAATCGACTCTGCTTGTGTCATTAATATTTCCTTGAGAAGAGTATACCCATCATCGACAGTTGCATTGAAAACAGCAACTTTGGTTAGATTGGCAAAGTTTTTATGGAAGTTCGTAAGTATCCCTGTGACATTGACGGTTTCTAATATCAAGTTGGTAATTGGAGAGACATAATCCTCAGGAAGGGAATAGATAGCTAATTTACTAAGTGAAACTGTTCTTATTGTATCAGAAAATTCTGTGAAATTTGTAAAAATCATAATTTCGGGAATATCAGGACTTATCCAAGAAGCATTGTCACAGGCAAAAGGGAGAAATGCATGGAATGATTCTAATTGAGATGCACCTCGAATAATTTCAGCTAAAATTGGTTTATCGGGAACAGCAGTGTTTAAATTGAGGTACTTCAGTGTACTCAAGGGCATCTTAATAGGATCCGTTACAGTGCACCAAGACAATGATAAAGCAGTCACCGGCTGGCTTCCAGGTTTTATATTACTGTAAATATCTTCGCAATTTTTTACGTTTAAAGTAACCAGGCCCTCTTCTCTGTTAACTTCTACAAGAGTCGTTCCCCCAATGACAACTTTGATATTCACTCCAAGATTAAGCACATCTTTCTTCAAATCCCATGTCTGACCTTCTTGCAAATCAAAAAACAATATTGATTTCAAGATATCTTCTTGCTTGTAAAAATCAGTTTTATGGTTCCGATGCTGTATGTAAGTAAATTCCTTCAATTTGGGCAGAAACACGCGAGAAAAGTTACCAGTGATGGCAACATTTTCTAAAATAATTGTTTCCAAATTGGGAGAATCCTTTAGTCTTTCTGATAACAGGGCTGCGTCAATTATTATATTACGAACTTCCAATTTCCTCAAATAGACCTTTTGAATTTCTGTTAGACCTAAATATAGTCCTTGATATAATTTTAATATATGTACATCATGCAAAGGTCTGAATAGGAAAGTCCCGTTTTTCAGATTCGAGGCATCTCCGGGTGAACTTCCGTTTGGAAATGTGTTAAACGGTAGTTCTGTACTAGATTTCGACCCAGGTTTAGTAACCGGCGATTTTCCAAGGAATAATAGAGGCTTCGTAGTGGGGACTGATCCTGGAGCTACTATCCCGGCATTTCCGAGGAATAATAGAGGCTTCGTAGTGGTGACTGATCCTGGAGCTACTATCCCGGCATTTGATGGATTATTTAGCACTGAAAATATTGTTTATGTCATCTTAATTCAGGTACGTAATCCCCCACAATCGTTATTAATAATGCAATGTAACAAAACAAAAATTGTCAAGATAGTAATCAGTTTTGTACTTATAAATCCGAAGAGCAAGGTGCCAAAGAATCCCAAAGGTAGCAGGAGCCAACTCCAATCTGCCAGTCTTAAAATTACAAGTTTCAAAAGAAATCTCATTTAATTCTTACAACCACCGTAAATTAGTATTTCAAATTCTGAAGAAGATTACACGTATCCAAATCCAGATCTGCATTTAGAACTATTTACTAATTTCTCTTTCTGTATAAACAAAACCTTTAGGTGAGAAAACAAATTTACCTGCTAAAAAACAGTTTGAGTTGTCCCCCGAATGTGGAGTAATCATGAATCCTGGTTGATTCCATTGTTTAATTATTTCGCAATGTAACTTCGCCAAAAATGGCTTATCTTCTATCAAAACAATCCAAACGAAGTAACTACGGACGTACCTATACACTCAGACTTTGATATTGTAAAGTCGACGGGGTACAACAGCGTACCTATTTGGTTTAGTTGGTGTCGGTATGAACACTATACTCAAGTCTTCATGAAAACCGATGTGATTCCCAAGCTATATTGTTATACAATAGTATAACTACTCTAACATATATGATCGTGCTACACCACACTGGAAAGTCTTTCTTAACTTACACGTGCACTTGTCGACCTTGAATGGCAAACACTATCATTATAAGTTTGTGTCTATTAGTATACCATTGTGACTGCCAATTCTCGGCTAAGATACAGGTAGGTTTGATATACTTGTACAGATTCCTTTCTCAAGTTTACCTGCAAGGAAATCATACAAAATAATAGCCACTGTCCAACTGTCTTGAATTGCACGCAACATCTACGTCTGTACATGAACGCACTTTAAGATTAAATCTTACTCCTCCGTGTGCGTGAGATGAAATCCCTAAGGGAATATGTTGAGGGAACTATAGCGGAAATCCTTCATGAAATCTGCTATAGTACCTACTAAATGGATGTACTACTCATTTTCATAATTTATAATATGGTTTAGCAACTACCTTGATAGATTTCTTACGTAAACTCCATAGTCCAGACTGATAGTACACTCCATTGCACCCCAAACTGTCTTTTTTGCTCAAAAGCCCAAGTTGAGATTGACCACTAGACTACTAGACAGACAAGTAAAAACCACACGAAATTCTATATTCCATATTCAAAGTTAGCCCAAACCAGTTTTTTGCTCCAGCTGAAGCCATATATATTATTACAGTAGAATTGGTTTGATGTTCCATGATGTGAAACTAATCATTAGTTCTTATGGGTAATATAATACTTCAAGGGAAAGGTCTTCCGAGCCCTTATGGATCATTGGACATGTCTAAGCGAATTATGCTAATTAAATAAGAAATATTCCTTACGAACGAACATGAGGTTCAGAGAAACACAAGTTTGGCTGTTACTTCTTAATTAAAGCATTTTAATTGATCTGCCTCCAATTAATTGAGCATTCTCGAGTTTTTCTATGCACCTAATTCCTACAATAAAGGTCATGGTTGCCGATGAAGATATTGTATGTAGGTATGTATATTATGTTATGCGTTACCACTGAAAGCTGTATGGATAACCTACAAACAATTGTTTATTAGAAAAATCTGAAATCATTACAATTTTCTTGTTGGCGAGTATGCTTGAATAATATTAACTAACATGACTGAAAGAATTTTGCGATTTTGAA